>CAEGAE010081113.1:0-31397 GCA_903067095.1 Girardinus metallicus | reverse complement strand
GAAGCTGAATGCTGCTTCTCCTCGTTTGGTTCTGGTTCTGGGGATGCAGAGCAGAACCAGAACCAGAAGACCTGAGGGGTCTTCTGGTTCTGGATGTAGATATGCCCCTGTTATCTCAAACAACTACAAGCCTTTTAGAAAAGTCCTCAACAACATTTTTCCACCTATCAATTCAGTTTATGTTCAACCAGCTGCTGGACTGAGACATTGTTCCCCTTAGGCTCAGCCCTTCAGACGGAGACTCGTTAGGAAGCGAGCAATCCAGCGGCAGGGAGTCGGCCGAGGAAAGCACCAGACCTGTGGCCACACCCAGTGAGGGTAAACACCACAAGAAGGCCCCTAAAAATGGTAAGACCTGGTGATGTCATCATGTAAACCTGAGTAGGAAGGAGTCACATATTAGGATAATGGGGAGCAGATCAACATATTGTTTTTTGATCAATTTTCTTTCCGTTTTTCTATTTATTGCACCAATAAATGAAGGGAGGAGCAAAATAGGTAAGTTTAACCCTTTACTCATTGATGCTGCTCTTATTATTACTTACCTCATCCCTCACATACAGCTTCAACTTGCTCATTCTGAAGTAGATGCAAAACGATGCTTTCATGAGCAAAATCCAATGTGGAAAATAAGACATTTGCCAAGGCAGATCCTTCTGATTCCAGAAGGATCTAGCAATGATTTTAAGCAATCTGGGGGTATTTATGTTGAGGAAGGTGACTACTAGACTAGGAATCAGATGAGACTGAAAAACTGAGTGCAGACCAGTGAGAAGCAACCAGGAGACTAAGCAACTGGGTAAAACAAATAAAAAGCCCATCAAAAACTCCCAAAGATGAGCTGCATGTGAGCTCGCTTTAGCTCCTTACTTAATCACAAGTTTAAACAGTAACATCCTGCACAGCTGAGTTTTCAAAAATGAATTTGATTGTGTGGGATGACAGGAGGAGATGTGCAGCATCAGTGTTGGGGGTATGCAAAACATCGACCTCTTCTGCCTGTTTGCGCTTGACCAATGTGCATCATCATGTGGGAAACAGACATGGAATCAGCACTTAACTCGTATGGCTTGTCCCATATTCTCCTGGACTCTAGGGGGCAGTGTAGGGCAAGCATACAACACTATGCAACATGTTGAGAAATAGTAACAACATGGCTGAGTGTGGTGGGCAGAATCATGTTGGTAATAACGGAAGTTATTCTAAAAATTAATAAAATTTACTTTCTGTCTTTAATTAAAACTAAAGAGATTCAGTTTTAAAATATTTCCTAAATTTTGTCCAACAAATTAATTTATTAAGTGAAAATTTGATCTGGAAAATGTTGATTCTGTTTTATGTTGCTATTGGGAGTTTGGAACAGATTTTTATGGGAGGTTGTTTGAGGGTTTGGATTGTAAAACGTCATTATTTCTGTCTTAAAAAACAGCATTAGTGTTTGGACGGAACTCCAAAAACAACAATTTTGAACTTCCCTTAAACAAAATAAGTCAAGTTGGAAAATCATATGGTTTAGATCTTAAACCTCAGGTAAAATGACCAGTTTTTATTTCATAGGTTGCTTCATTGCTTGATTTTAATCCCCTTCATTACTTATTTTTACATCATTTTTTTATACATTTCAGTTTGTATGTAATAAAAGTGTTGTGAGACTCTAATATACATAAATAGTTTGCTTATGCCCGCTGTTGTTGTCACCCGCTCCTATTTTCACATTCAAATGAATACATGAAAAGACATTTGGCTGTCACTGGGGTCGGGTCGGGTCGGTTCCCTTGCAGACTCCACTCTTCACCTCGTCTCGAACTAACAGATTTTTGTCCACCTCTTGCTGCCGACTGTCCCCATCGACTGCAGAAAGATGGAGACCCTAACCCAATGAGACCGCGGCGTCCTCACGCTTCTCCAATTTGTTCAGGGAATGTTCTCCGATTTCTGTGAAATGACGAAGGCATCAGAATATAAAATACTTGTAGATTTAGCTGCTCTACTTGCTACCAGGTGGTTGGTTGATGTGTGTGAAATAATACAATTTTCTGGACTCCTCCTGGGAGTCAGAGACTCCTTTTTGGTTTGAACAGTTTCCTGATCAGTCAGTTGTTCCTCTACCCCCAGCGGTCCCATCAGGCAGCGGTCCAGATGAACTTCTCTCCTCATCCTCCATCTTTGACCATGTTGACCGTCTCTCCCGTGGCTCTTCAGATGGAACCCGTCGCCAGGCCAACAAGGTGCAACTTATTGCCATGCAGCCACGACCAAGTCCGCCTGCGGCACACGGCCCGAGTCCCTCCCTAACTGACAAAGTCAATACTGAGGTAGGCAAGGCACATAATCCGCACACTGCCATAAGTCATAATAAAGCATATTTGCTGTTGTCCAACAGGTGGCACTAAGGCACAAGTCTGAGATTGAGCATCACAGGAATAAACTGCGCCAACGTGCAAAGAGGCGGGGCCAGTGTGAGTTTCCTTCCATGGACGACATCATGGATGCTTTTGGAGACGGGCCGGTTCAGAGCGAAGCGGCCCAGCGGCTCTACAGCTCCGCCAACGACCACATGGACTGCATCCTTCAGGCCGAGGGAGTCTCACCCCTGACCCCCGCCGACTCCAGGAAAAGGTCAGGGTTGGCCAACGACATCCGAGCTGAGAAGTTTGAACTGGGATAAATCTGTGTCAGATATCTCCGTTTGTTAGAAATAATAAAATGATCTGGTTACTTTGAGTTCATTTTACCATTTACAACATTTATTTCTTAATCACACGCTACCTGTTTAACTTCAGGTTCTGCTTTCTTTACCTTTAGTAGTTTCTGATTATTTGGACCCTGAGGAGCTTAAATCTAACTTCGCTGAATCTGTTTTCATGCTTCTCTGCATGAAGGCATGCAGAGAAGCATGAGACAACTTTTTGTCTCAAAGGAAATAATCAAAGCAACACTTGATTTAAAGGTAGACAATCCAGTGTAGCTCAAAGCTGAATCAGATCCTTTTTGTGTGTTTTTTCTCTCCAGAGGGAGGCGCTCTCCTCGGGGTCGGAGGCCTCATCAAGGACCAGGAAGTCTTCCAGATACAGACAGAGATCGGCTGCTCACAGACCAGAGCGCCACCTATAGGAAGTACCCCGGACTCAACAATGTAGCGTACATGGTGGGACAAACCAAAGTTAACCGTAAATCAGTACACTGTGGGAAATATTGGAGCCGTACAGTTTTGGGAAAATGCTTTTAATCATTTGGTGTGGAGCTGGAAATTAGTTAGTAAAATCAGTCAACAGTCGTGCCACTAATCAGGAAACATCCGTCAAACAGAACTGGACCAATCACAATGAGAGAGGGATGTTATCAATGGGTCTTCATTAGTGGGCAGGGTATGTCATATTGCAGGTTAACTTCCTGTCACTGAAATTACAAATTGTTCAGAGTGAAGCTCTCTGTTCCTCACCTGGTCACCAGGGGGAGGAGAATCAAGCCAGCGTAGTGATGGATAATAATATGTACATCATGCCAAGTTAATGCTCTGGTTCTGGTGTTGTACACCACAGATGTACTGCTTGCTGTTCATCCCGCTCCAAAAGATGGCAGAACCTCTGACCAATCAGTCGTTCCTCTGCTCCTCCTCGTACAGCGGTCCCATCAGGCACCGGTCCAGATTCACTTCTCTCCTCATCCTCCATCTTTGACCATGTTGACTGTGGTTAAATTAAACTCATAATTATGCTGCTCCACCAGAACAGCTGCCTGACGTCTGCTGGTCCATTGCAGTGGTTGAGATGTTTGGAGTTTGCGAAGTCCGGCCCGCATTGATGTAAATCGCGGACCAATTAATACACGCAGTCTGTTGCCACTCAAATCGCTGGCGCACGATACCCAGCTTGGCGGGCTTGTGCTATCCCAGAGGTGGTTATGAAAATGGGGAAGAACTGAGCAGAGTCCATTGATCTGTTTTTTTTTATGAAATTTTCTAACGTGCATACCAAAGAGAAGAGTTGTTTTGGAATGTTTGTTTTCCAACAGTATTTTTTACATTTTCCTGACTTTTAACACTCTTTTTGATGCGTAGAAGAAGAACACCTGCTGCACATTGTGCCAGTGGGGCTCAGCAATGCCTCCTATCTACCTGGTACTTTCTGCCACATTTTCACTGCACCCTCATGGCTGGTCAGACAGACCAAATATGTCTGTCTTAGTTATTAAATATATCAGGCACACTGGAACATCAACATGTGTGATCAAACATGAATGTAAAGAGAGACACCAATAAGCATGCACCAACTAGCTACTTTATTCCCTTGTGTGTGACACAGCGCCCCTAGAGGTGAGACACAGTTCTGCCTCGCCTCATACTTCCATGTATTTGGACAGGCAATGTGCAAATTTGGAAATTTTTGTCATAAAATTGCTGAATCTCTAATCTTCCAGAAAATAAAATCATAGATAAGTGGACAAAATAATTTTCTGTCATTATTATAACCAATCTTACTTGTCATGAGGACAAGTGAGGTACTGCTTCACCTGCCTCGCCAAGGCTGTTTGTGTTAGGCTGATGGTCATTATAATGGTCATTATGGTACCACAGTTCAGCTGAGGATTGGTCTGATGTCGCTCTTTGTCATATGATAAAATTTGACTTACCTGTCCGATTCAGATTCCCTGGTGGGGCCGTTAAGAACCACCAAAGCTGAACATCTTCTCTGATCTGTATCCTGGCAGTCGGACCCTGACCTACCCCCAGACCACGGCAGTCCCTCCCCTACTGATGAGGTCTTTGACTCAGCCCCAGCTCCACCTCCTTACATGCCCCCCCAGCCTTCTATTGAGGAAGCCCGGCAGCAGATGCACTCCCTGCTGGATGACGCCTTCGCCTTGGTATCACCATCTTCACAGGCCAGTGGCGTGGTGAGTGAGCCGGGTGATGGGCAGTTGGAGTCTTACCTTGCAGCCCCTCAACCCCAACAACTTATTTTCCACATTGAGATCAAATACTTTAGTTATGCACTGTGAAATGTTTCTACTTTTTTCTGCAGAGATATGCAGAATTGGGAGTCTCCCCCACATCCATCCAGGGTCTACTGCAAAGGTCAGCTTCATCTGGACACTTAGAAACACGCCCAGGTCTGAAGGTTTAACCCAGTGTGTCTGTGTCCCAATCAGGCAGGGCCTGGGCTCAGGAGGATACGTTTCTACTGGAGAACAACTGCAGGAGTCAGTGTACTCCAACAGGGGGAAGTATGAAGACCCTCCTTCTTCCTCCAGACCCCGGCCTGTAGGGGGCAGTACAGGTACAATGAGCAAACATCCAGCCTTCTGATCTTTGAGACTATTCTGCAGACAGAAAATAGTCACCACACATCAACAAATTGGTGACCCAGTAATACTCTTAAGGCCCCCACATACTCGGGCATCCTGTGGGCACTCCATGAGCTGTGCGGACTCTGCGCGTACTGTCTGCGGATGGTTGAGACTTCATATTCAAGTGTTCTGATTGCCTAAAATTGTCTTGAGACAAATTTCTTTATTTACCACAATCCTAGTGGATACTAGTAAGTTTGATGAGCTAGTTGGGTGCCTAGCTTTGTTTCTTCTCCTTCTGGGAAGCTTCAACACACCTGTCAGTGTGGGACAGAGAATGGTTGTCACATGTTGGTTCATCCCGCAAAGTCAAAGAGCCGCTGCTGAGTCAGCAGAGCGTCCTGCTGCTCATTGGGGCAGAAGAGCTCTGAATACAACTGTAATCAAACAGGATCAATTTGATTAGTTTATTATGTTCCAGAAGCAAATTTTGGTCGACATAATAACTTGTACAGCTATCCAAAATGTTCATATACCCGATCATCAGTGCCGTTGTTTGAAAAAAAAAGTCATACTCAAATGATCGGACCACCTCTCTGCTCCGCTTTATGTATAATACACCATGTCAATATTTGCGTAAATATAACTAATAAAGGCTGTGAAGCTGCGAAGCATTTTTGCTTGAGTTTTTGTGACATCGCCGCATCATGTTGACTTTTATCATGTTGATGTCCACTTTAAAATAATATGAAGTGATGTAACCCCTAGTCTCAACCGCAGCAGCTTGGTGTCTCATGAAAACCAGTTTGATGTTAACAATATTTCCACCGGGTAGCGGTCAGAAAAATGTGTCTTTGCACGGACATGTCCGGCGGACGTCCACTTCGAGTCTGCATAGAATACGCGCGGACCTCCACGGTCTGAAGTACGCCTGATTATGTGGGGCCCTTTATTGTCTGGTCTGTGTCTTTTCTGTTACCCTCCAGGGGCCCAGCTTCACCATCTGACTCAGGTGGGTTTGTCCAGTCAGATCGGTGCATACCCTGGAGTAGGTCGCAGCATGTCTGGACCCACTGGCTCCAGCTGGCACCAGCAGCACTCAGACCAGGACCTATCCAGACCTGGAGGTAGCAGAGAGAGTGTAAGTCATGAAACAGATGAGATCCAGACCACAGAAGGTCTATTGGTTAACTGACTCTGACAGGAACTTTGGAGGTACAAGAGTGTATATCAAGTTTAGTTCTAACCTACCAGTGATGTTACTGACAACAGACATGTTTTACTGTACCTCAGTCAGCCTTGTTGTTCCTTTTCAAAGTGCTTCATAAATAAAGTGCAGTGGGATGCTAAAGGTGCTCTGAAAGTCATTTTACTCTACACCCTCGCCCCATTTGCTGGGAATTAACCCATCCTTGTATTTTCTCCAGGTACTGTCGTTCCCTGAGTTCTCCTCTTCATCCGTTTTTCAAATGCCCAGCTCTTCGTTACGGGACCCATCGGCTCCACCCCTCCTCTTAACCTCGCCCACCCCAGAATATCCACCAGAGGATGCCTCTCCATCTGCCCACACATCCGCCTCTCTCATCAAGGCGATCAGGGAGGAGCTGCGACGGCTGGCCCAGAAACAGGCGGCAGTGGCCAGCTACCCTTAACTGACCTGCACCTTTTTAAATCAGGAGTTACAGTAGCTGTTCTACTAGTTGGTTAAGTACCTTGAACTGTGCCGCTAAACATAAAATACCCATGATCTAAATGGCAGCGTCTCCTGATGACCACCAGGACTTAACAGGGTTTTGTCTTTTTATTTGTCTGTCCACTACCCTTTCGCCCTGCATTCATCACCCAGATTCACTTTTCCACTAAAGTGCTTCCTGGAGTAGATCACTGAGGATCGGCCGACCTGGACTTCTACACTGAATCGTCCTTTTTGAACTTCTGGAACAACAATACAGCCCCCAACCATGAAATGAGATGGCCTTTGGTGGTCTACTCACCTACCTTCGACTCTAGGAGCTCATCCCTCTTGGCTTCTGAAGTGGATAATACCTGTTAGAGTTCTGAAGCAGAAGCACTGCGATTGGTTTGATTTTGAACTTGGATTGTACTTCTCAATTTCTGAACCTATCTTAGTCGGAGAGTTTTCAATTGGTCTTTAGTGAACTAATCACGTATCCCGCTCTTTTGGTTAAAACAACATTGTTGACCTTGCACAGTGAATGTCTCTAGGAGTTGTACAGCAAACTGTTTTGCTGTTGTCTTTGAGTTCCTGGTGTAAAAGGGCCCTTTAAACCCTTGGTCATTGCTCTCTACCAGAGTTATGAAGGCTGGGATGATCCATCAGTCCTTGTTGAGGTAATTCTTCACATGAAGAAAACTTCTGACCCCTTGTAGACCTGACGATGGGTCTTGTGGTTCTACAGCAGATTATCACTTCTGGATTAAATTGACCTTCTGAATAATCTGGTGTGGGTTCCCCCTTTTAGAGTTTTAAAAATGTTGCTCCAGTGTTTTCTAGTTTAGTCCTGATTCTTACGTGGACTTTATTCAACCTTCTTAGCCTTCTGAGATAAATGGGAAACTCTGAAAATCTACAGCAGATCATTGTTTCCAGGATAATTAGGCCATTGTTAACCTAGAGAACATGTGAAGCTCACTGTCCTTCCAGAACTTGTGGGCATTTGCCCATTCTTGGGGGTGTATCGTTCCTTCTGAAGTTCTGAAGTGGGTAATCTTTCTGGATTCCCTGTGGTGCTAATTGTCAGCCTCATTACATTTAAACGTTGACCACATACTGCCTTCCATGATCCATCAGCCACGGTGATCATGTATGCATCTACGAACCATACAGAAAATATATTTGCACTGTTTATAGCAGGAGGTGCAGCAAAGTTCTGACAGCATGACAAACTATTAGAAAAAATACACACATGCACATATATATATATATATATATATATATATATGTGTGTGTGTGTGTGTATGTTCAAATAAAGGTATATAAATTAAATTCTTAGAAATAGAATCCCAATGAGCACAATATTAATGTAAGAGTTACTATTGGAGTATTGAGATGTTCTGTATTTTTTATTGCTTATATATGAAATTATGCTTTAAATGCTTTATTTAAATCAAAAAAAGACCAAACTACTGTTCCATGGTTGTAAACTCTTGTGTTTGAGCTTGCTGTAGATTCTGAGACCGTTTGTTGCGTTGCATCGCTGCTAGCTTGTGTATTCGTGTATCAGTGGTAAAGAAAAAAGAAAAAAGAAATTGCAGCAAAAGCATCACTTCTCCAGCTTTTTGTGATTTATCTGTTGCTCCCATCTGTTTTCTGTAGACACTGTAGATGGCGCCAATGTTATGTTGGAGATGGTTGCAGTGTTTCTGTAGGAGTGTGGAGATGGGAATCTTGATATTCTACTCAGCTGCTTCTCAATGAACAATTTGATGCTGCACACAAGAAGAACAGCCATGAAAAGAATGATTCCTTTTTTCAGTGAAGCTCCAAAAAAGAGAAAAGAAACGTCACAACCTGAGCTGTTGGTGAAGTTTAGTTTCCATGGAATTTGGTGAAACTTTTCACATTTTGGGAGCATAATCGCTGAAACAGAATTATCGGCAACAGACCCGCACATTTAGCATTTGAACGAGACCTCGTTCGGTTTCATGAGGTTTCCAAGCGGCCCCAGCCCTGCAGCAGCAGGAAATGTCCAGACTGAACTCGGCGGTGGTGGGAGCTGAAGTTGCAGGGGAAAGGTTTTCTAAACACAGCTGAAAAGGACCCAGTGATAGAAGCATAAGAAGTGCTGCTCTGGTCCAAGCACACCTCGGTTCAGGCTGACGGTGGTTTACTGGTTTCTGCTCAGGTCAGTCAAAGAGCTGCGTTTGTCTCGCTGGCAGCTTCTTTAACAGCAACATGTAACCGTTACCAAGGTTACGCTAATATGACACGAGCTCTACATTGTTCAGTCAGCTTGTTGAGAGACAACTCTGTCCACACGGCAATGAAAGGATAAGGTCCTTTTTCACTTCAAAATGCTAGAGTCAAGATGAACCTTTGCACGTTTCCATCAGATCCTAGAATTCCTCCTGAGGTCTAGAGCTGAAATCTTGAATGCTAGAGGATAAAAAAGTTCCTGTGTTGTCCTGTTTGGATAAACCAGCTGAATCCTCATGTAACAGATAATTCTCTATTAGGCTCGTGTTGCACTTTGTGCAGTTGGGACGCTTCATGTTCTGGTTCGTTAAAAGTTCATGTGGCTCCAACAACCAAACCTGAGGCGCAGGCCATTATTAGTTTATTTTCTGTTAGTGGCAGCTTTACTGGAACTCTGCACACATCTAGATGAAACCTTGCTGGAGTTGAAGTGCAGTTTTGGACAAGCTTCTTCTTCTTCTGTCTCATGGCGTCCACAAGCCCAACTTGTCTCAGGAAGTCGTGACACTTTGATTCAGCCGTTACCAGGCGGCTGCGTCCGTCTGCTGAAAGAAGCTGCTGCTTTCTGGAAAGCAGTTGACCTTTTGTCTGTTTGTGTTTCCACATGAGCTTCTGCTTTTCTTGGCATGTTCCACCATGTTTAAGGCTTTAGCTGTTTTTGATGTCCCCAATAATGTTCAGCATGCTGCTAAAATATGTAAAAGTTCAAACAGTGAAGAGTTGTTTCACGTCTTGGTCAGTGAGCAGTGATTAATGTCTCAGCTCATTATTCATCAGCTTTTTTTATACATTTCCAAATGATATTTTTTAATCTAAAAGAAGATGGTTCTAGTTAAGTGTATAAATGAAAGTGGATATGATGTTGAATAGAAATATATATATATAAATATATCTAAAAAATATTTTATCTGTGATTGCTAATGGACTGGAAGATCAGCTCGGCCTGGTGCCAACTCATCCTTCATGGACCAACTGCAGAATGCTACTGGCTTGGAACTCTCTGATTGGACAATGCACCTGTCTGTCAAGCTGTAGGGCTTGGCCACGCCCACAGGATCACATGGTGCTATTTCACAGACTCCAGGTGGATCTGAAAGCCATCAGATCACCATCACGAAAAGGACAAAAGTCCTGCAGATGTTCCAGTCTGCAGGTTCCTCCTGAATGTTTCCAGCAAACAGTCACAAGGTGGATGTTCCTCCATGAGAAAGCTGCGGATCCAGGAGACGGTGTTTACGATGCTCGCAGGTGGCAGAAGATCCTTCACTAAACAAACACAGTGTCCAAAAATATTCCATTTGGGGTTTTGTGATTCTCACATCTCCACAACTTTTTCTGCTTCAACATGTTGGACCTAATAACGTACAGTATCATTTTTACCTGAACTATATATGTTTTTGGACCAGTTGACTCACCGATGTAGTGCAAAACTGGTATTTTAGATCTATGTGTTAAGAACAAGCGGTAGCTGGACCGTCCTCATGGTCTCCAGGCTGCCAAGTGAACCATGAGTTGGTTGTAATGGAGTCCTGAACGTCAAAGCTTAAGTTGGGTCCAAGGAGACCCAGAAGGAGAGTGAAAGACCTGTGGACACGCAGGGTGGGCTCATCCAAACTAATTCTGGGTTCGAAACAAAGTGATGAACAACCCTTGGCCTTGACCCCGCTCTGAGAAATGAAGAATCTCTGGTCCTCAGTGAAAACTGCAGTTTTGTCATGAAGGAACATCCATTCAGCTGTTGCTCTGAGCTCAACCACATTCCTGTTTGTTCTTCAGAACCCGACGGCCTGCCCTGACCCGGTGAGTCCAGCTGTGACCTGAGGGGCGCAGCCTGAAGGGACTCGTGGTCCGGGCCGGGTCTAAGGGCCTCACGGCGAGCCTGGCCTCCTAGACGCTCTGTGAGCTTCGTAATCTGGTGTTTGAAGTCCGACTGATTGTGTTAACAGACATTAAAGAGACTTTCGGAGTCTAGCCTGTTGTTGTCATTTATGAAAACTTTCTGGTTTTATTCACTTTAAACAGATGAAATATTCTAAAATCATTTCTTATATAGGATAAAAAACTTTACAAAAGTGTTTCTTAAAATTAGCGTTGCTTTTATTGGAAAGTCCTCGGATCTCAAAACACAAAACCTGTTTACTTCTGGAGAACATCGAGATGTTTTCATCCATGTCCGACCCAAACCCAAAAAGCTCGACATTTAACTGCTTTATTTTCTGGTTCGGTTCCAGTCTGGCTGATGAAATCTGGGCTGCTCCTTTTCTTTCCCAACTTGTTTTCTGGGCGTTCTGGTTCTGTTGTTTGCGTTAATGATCCTCCTCACCTGCAGGCTTTGGGCGGAACCGGACTCCTCCCATCGCCGAACGCAGCAGGCTCGGTGATACTTCCTGATGTACCTGAGCAGGTGAGGAGGAGGAGGAGCAGAGCGTTTCTTCATCCTCACTGCGACCATTTGCGGCATGAAAACACAGCAGAGGATCAGCTTCCGGCTCCAACACCAGGGTGAGTCGGTTCTGTCCCTCCACCGGGTCCAGAGCGCTTTAGACACGAACCGTCCGAACAACAGCGAGTACCGATGATCTCACATACGGGACAGGATCGGTAAGCTCCGCCCACCGACGTCAGCACGTTAAAGCCAGTTGAGTGCGTGCAGGTTAATGTTCAGGGGCCACTGCGGTCCCCGGTTCGATTCCCGGTCCAGACTGTCTCCTTTCTCTGTCCAGCTACTGTTGAATAAAAAAGCAACAACACACAAACAGGCTTCATGTATGTTGATATTCAGTTTTATTATTAAATATGTTGTAAATGAGCAAAAAAAAAACCCACTTATTTTTAAAGCATTTCTATTCATTTGAGTTTGACGAGTTACGAGTTCATGAAACGAGTTCAAATATATTTGTCGGAATCCTTGTAAAAACTGATGGAAAGCAACTGACAGGTTTTACTTGTTGAACTGAGGGCTCAGCTTGGTGCTGCAGGCCCGGAAATGTTTCTAACAGAAGCGATTCTTGCTTCAGGATGACGGACTCTATGAAAACTCAGCTGGTGAGCGCCATCCATCTGCAGCAGGTGGAGCTGCAAGAAAAACCTGCAGGTGACTCGCAGGGCAGCAACAGCAACAGCAACAATGGTGAGTTTGGTGATCAGGTAAATGCCGGCACATCTGGTTTTACCTGGACAGATAATTATTCAGAAAAATATAATTAATTATCTGAGAAGAGAGAAATCTGAGGATGAGAAGCTAGAAAACTGGAGTACTGCTGAAGTTTCCACCTGTCTGATTATTTTGCTGATTAATTACAGATTTAAAGGTGGAACTAAAGATCCACATGGAAGTTGCATAATATGTAAGGTGGAATTATCAAACAATAAACTGCAATAATAATTATGTACATTTTCCCTTCCAACGTGCATACAAAAGTTCCCATCATACTGTCTCACTGGCCACTTTATTAAGTACACCTTGCCAGAACCGGGTCGGTACCAGTCTTCAGGACTCCTTTGACTCTTCGTGGCTGAGATTCAACAAGAGTTTCAGAAACATTCCTGTGAGATTTTTGTGCATATTAAAATGACAACAAATCGATCAGCTACAGATCCACGGTGTGAAGCTCCAGGTCACAAACTTCCTAAAGATGTGCTGCACCTCAGAGGAAGCCATTGGAGATCAGACAACTCCACGCTGCCGATGGTCTGATCTGGATGACATGACGTTATCCTGCTGGAAGTAGACAGACAACCTGGCTGGAAGGTTCAGCTGAAACTCAGTTGGTACTGTCAGAGGGTCATTGGACCAAGTATTGTTTCACCAACCTGTTCTGGTCCAGTTTTGGTGTCTGAGTGAATTATAGACTTAGTTTCCTGTTAGCTGATAAAAAGTAGCACCTGGTGTGGTCTTCTGCTGTTGTAGCTCATCTGCTTCAAGGTTTGATGTGTTGTGCATTCACAGATCCCCTTCTGCGTGTTTTGGTGGTAACCAGTGGCTATTTGAGTTATTGTTGCCTTTTTGTCATCTAGAACTAGTCGGCACTTCTAGTCCTTCAAAATAAAACTCCGTTAGTTGATGTCCTTTATGCCCTTCTACTTCATTCTGATGCTCACTTTAAATTTCAGTCAGTTGTCTTCCACATGTCTAGATGTGTTGAGTTGCTGTCAAATGATCGGCTAAGTTACTCTTTGTGTTAACAAGCAACTGGTCAGGTGTTCCTTACAGAGAGCTGGTGTAAGGAACCAGCTCTCTGTAAGTGTTTCCAAGAGGACAGAACGAGCCCAGGACTTGCTCCAGCTGTGCGACAGATTCTCCAGATAAATCTAGTGGAGGTGGATGTCTGTGAGGCTCTGGAGGAATTTAATCTGACTGAATCTCTGGACTGTTTTCAGCTGCAGCAGATGAGAAGTTCACTGTGGAGCAAGCTGTGGAAACCATCGGCTTTGGACGTTTCCACATCCTGCTGTTTGTCATCATGGGCAGTGCCAATGTGAGTCTGTCTTAGCCCCAGCAGAACTGCAGTGAAGTTGGGACATCTGCACACTGACGCTGTGTGTTTGTGCAGATTGTGGAAGCCATGGAGATCATGCTGCTAGCTGTGGTTTCTCCAGAGATTCGATGCGAGTGGCGCTTGGAAGACTGGCAGGTCGCCCTCGTCTCCACAGTGAGTTTCTGTCATCCAAGCCAAACCATGCATAAACTCAACTCTGTGGCACAAATATCTTTGATAAAACTCAGCTGGAAGTCACTCAAATTATCTGAAATGTTGTGGAAGGTGAGCTGCAGAGGTCATGGAGACATTCAAAGCAGAATTTTCATAACGTTTTGAACAATTTCTTAACTAACATTTTATGAAACCAGAAACCAGAGAAGAAGCTTCAACAAAAGATTAGCTGAAGTGTGGTGAATCAAAGTTTGGCATACAGTGTGCAATTTTTGGCCGACTTTGAGCCGTTTTTCCATTTGTGTGACAAATTTTAGTGTAATTGTGTGTAACAAGACATGATTAACAGCTCACTCCCAGAAATCATACAGTCGCGTGGAAATCCAACTTGTTACGATGGTTCTTGCACTGTTGAAGCTAATGTTCTGAATAATGATCAGGTATTGATAGGAATTACTGAGAGGAGGCCTGACTACCAATGTGAACATATCTGCTGTTTCTGCAACATTTATCCAGAATGCTCTGTTTCCTGCTATGAACCTGATCAACGTCAGGCTGATGTCAGTCAGTTTTATCCAGATGGAGAGCAGAAGATCTGCGCCGTCTCCGTCTGGACAGTTTGTTCATCGAAGGCCACACTTGTTGCTGATTCACATCATTTTATGTTTCCAGGACTCCATAATAAGAACGTCCTGCCTGCTAACCCGGAGAGGACGTGTTCATTCAGTGTCAATGTTGGAAACTAGTGTTATTTAACATGTATCCAAATGAACAGTTTATCATAACCGCTTCAAAAGCATTAGGACATAATTGAACAATCATATTCATTGTTTTTAGGACACCAGAATAAATAGACTGGATTAATCAGGGATTATGTCAGCCTGCATTGTGAAGATTTGACTTTATGACACTCGGTTCTGTCAGACAGCAGTGACTACGATCCAGTAACTCACCACCATCAGTTTGCGAATGACTGAATGTCCTCTGGCGCTCTACAAGTACAGGACGTTTATGCTGTCGATGACTGGCTGACTAAATGTCTCCTTCAGATGGTGTTCGTCGGCTTCATGGTTTGTGGAGTTTTGGCCGGTTACATCGCTGACAGATATGGACGCTGGAAGGTAGGAAATGGCCGATTTCAGTTACAGTGCCATTGTTTTTCTCTGTGTGCTTCTTCTCGGGTCTTTGTGTTTCATTCAGGTTGTGTTTGGAGGTTATGTGTGGAGCGCCTATTTCTCTCTGCTCACGTCGTTTGCTCCAACGTATGGCTGGTTCATCTTCCTGCGCAGCATGGTGGGCTGCGGTGTTGCAGGAGTGTCACAGGGGTCAGCGCACACAAAGCAGCAGTAGACTGAAAATCCTACTCTCTGATTAGCTAAACATGGTTTGTTTGCTCTTTAGCTTTGTGTTGAAGACAGAGTTCATCCCTGCCAAGTATCGAGCCTACCTGCTGCCTCTGGGCACTGTGAGTTCTGCTCTCTCAACCTTTCTTTCTCAAAGCAACAGAAGCACCGAAGCTCTTTGTGTTGCAGATCTTCTGGATGACTGGCTCCATGCTCATCATCCTCCTCGGCATGCTGGTGGTTCCCACTATGGGCTGGAGATGGATGATCCGGCTCTCCATCACACCAAGCATCATCCTCATCTTCCTCTTCAAGGTGCAGGTTCTGCTCCAATTGTTTGTTTATGTCATGCCTGTCCCAGTCAAAGCATGTGATGTTTCTGTTTGAACTGACATCCCCCAGTTTATTCCTGAGTCGGCCCGTTACAACGTGTCAGCAGGGAAAGTTGATGCTGCCGTCAAAACCCTGCAGTGGATCGCCAGAATGAACCGAGCTTCTCTTCCTCCCGGACGGCTGGTGGAGCCCGTTCTGGTATTTTCTGCTTCCTGTCTTATCTTCCCAGAATTACACATAAAATACCTTGGCTACTGTGAAGACTTGTAATCCTTGCTGTGACCTGATGGTGTCAGTGTTGCATCATGGCTCTAACGATGACACAGTGGTTTGTCGGTGCTTCTGTTGCTGCATATTTTCCCATTTAAATCCATCTCGCCCAGAGTGTTGTCCTGTTGTTGAGTTAACACGTCCAGATGGAAAACCCTCTGCTCTCAGACTGGAACAGACGTGTGATTCATTCAGAGTTTAACTTCTGCTCTCAGATCTCATCAAAGTTGGAAGTGGCTTAAAAACCCTCTAAAGGGAAGCATCTAGGAGCAGCAATGAACAATTATCTTCTTGTTTCATTATGATAAGAGGCAGAAAAAAATCATAGATGACTGATGGTTGCCTTTGTGGCTTAATCCATTGTTTTCTGCTGTGTTTGTTTCAAAATATGACTTGAAGCTCTTACCGTCATGTTCAGTGGTTTTTATGTATGTGTTTAATATGTATGCATACCTGTGTGAGTTTAGAAGCTGCATTTTGTTGGCATGCTGATCTTTAAACCACATTTAAGAGAAAAAATCGATTTATGGCGTGATGTTTGTTTCCCAGAGGGAACGCGGCAGCTGGAGGATTCTGTTCAGTCCAACCTTCAGGAGGACGTCCCTCCTGCTCTGGTACTCATGGTAAAGTTTGCTCACCTTTGAAAACTTGCCGTCAGAATCGGCCCGAGTCGATCACTATCAAGACTACAGTGCACTGGTCACCTAAAAATTCTTGTCACTTATTTGCTTCTGAGTTCAGGATTTTTCTTGTTTAAAACAAAAATAAAGTTCTGTGTTTTTTACTTATGTTTACTACAGCACTTTGTGTCAAAGTCTACATTTACATGCATTTATATTTTTGCAAGCCGTAAACCTGAACCCAGAGCTACAGGAAGGGGAACAACAGAGCATCCAGGTCAATTGAAGTCTCAGGATCTAGTTTCTGTCTGTCCTGCAGGTTTGTGGCATCCTTTGCATACTATGGCTCGGTGCTGAGCAGTTCAGAGCTGCTGGAGAAAAACCTGCTGTGTGTGATAAACGCCGACACAGAGCATCAGGTCAAACACCGCCATGAGAACGGACTCTGCTACTGCATCCCCTTTGGACGCAGCGACTACCGGACGCTGCTCATCAGCTCCCTGGGAGAAGTCGCATGTGAGTCCAGCAGTCTGAATGTGTTCATAACGACCAGTTCAACCTCCACAGGCTGGTTGCTGGTCCGATTCCAGCTCCGTCCACCTCTGCCCTTGGGCAAGATGCTTCTCCTGCCTTTCCTGCTGGTTGTGGCCCTACAGGTGGTCAAGGGGCCCAATAACCTGATAGGCAGTCTCTCCTTGGTCAGACCACTTCAGGGCAACTGTGGCTACTATCCAGTAGCTCGCCACCATCAGAGGGTGAATGAATGAATGTAGAGTGAAACACTTTGGAGTCCTCTGGATTAGATAGATTGGGAGACAAGTACAAATCATTTACCACAATTACATTTTTTCATTTTTCATACATTTTCATGTAGTAAATGTAGTTTATTTGTACTTTATTGTTGATGAACAGATGCAGAACATCAATGATCTTGAACAGATTTTTTTTAAATAGGAAATGTTTAAAAAACATTTAAACATTGCTGCTGAATAAAATCCAGTTTATTTGCTCTGTCAAATAGAAGCAACATGACTTCTGATTTTCTTTCAGCAAACTTTAGTCAGCATGTCTGTCCAGATTGTGATTTGTGTTGCTCTGCACGAGGCTGGGCTTTTGACTCTCTCCATCTTCTCTGTTCTCCCAGTGGTACCGTTAAACATCGTCCTGCTTAACGTGTTTGGGCGGAGGATAAGTCTCACTGTGCTTCAACTGTTAACAGCTCTTCTGTTCATGATGGTCAACATCTGCACCACAATGTAAGGACTGCACTGAGTCTCCTCTGATACGTCACTAAGGACATCTGCAGTTTGATTGGTCTGTCACTAGGAAGTGGCTCTGTGTTTACCAGACGGATCAGATTTGACTCACCCTGACTGGAGCAATAATTCTCTGCTTTCCTGTCTTTGCATGACGGTTCATAAACCACTGCAACCTCAGCTTAAGCTACAGCTCACAGTGTTATATCCTGTCATACAGGCACAGACATATGGAACATTTCCTTTCCTCTCAGAGATGGCCAGTTTTCACTGCAGCCAGTCTAAACCGGGTTGAGATTTGGTTTATTGGGCTGAATCACTAGAGCCTGATTTTATCAGATCTTTAGTTCCTGTGCTGCCCACTGAAATCTGACAGGGACCAGAGTCATTATGATGCAAAACTTATTCATTAGGTCACTTTAGCATATTTTAATGCATCTGAGCTGCATTATCGAAACTTTGTTTCTTACTTCAGGTTTGGCTTCACTGTGCTGCTGTTCCTGCTGCGATCTCTGGTCTCCATGAACTTTAATGTGGTTTACATTTATACAGCTGAGGTAAGACTGATAATTTCTTCACATTTAGATAATCCAGCAAAGTTGGCACAGTCTGAGTGCTGATTGGATGCCAGCTCCCTCTGAGATGCCTGTTGTTAGAAGCCATAATAATAATAATGAAAAATGTTAGATAGCAACAAATCCATTGTTTGCTATCTTTTCTGAACCATTCTTCACACATTAATAACCACTCGTGTAACTGCGGAAAGAACCTTTATTAATTGTTAATGCGTCTCGATTGTACAATGATTATTTTCCCATCTGCAACAATTTCCCAGCATGCTTTGTAGGGGTCATTAATGGGGCCATTACTGTAGGAATATTTATCCTGAGTACATGGAGGATGAATATTCACACTTCACACTTTGTCCATTTATATTCATACAGCTAAAGTTCTGAGTAGCCAAATTGTCGGGTGTTCTGTTTCTCTGCAACGAGACGGTCCAACACCCAAAGTGTTGCTTAAATGCTCAGGGTTTCTGGTCTGGAAGTATCGAAGCAGTTTGAAGCTTCATTGCCTCATTATCGATCCGGTCGCCGATCCTGCAGAGCGGCCTGGAATGTGGGAATCATACCGGTCCGGGATAAATCCATCCTCCTGTCTCTCTGGGCCCTTTCCTCTTTACAAAGAAACTTTCCAAAGAACATCTGATCCGACGTAACCGAGAGAATCCTGTTAAAGGATTTTCAAAGTAAAAGATCATCCACACTCAGATAATACATAAACTGGAATATTTAATTATTTCTTGTGCGGACCGGTACCAATCGGTCCACGGACCGGTACCGGTCCGCAGCCCAGGGCTTGGGGACGACTGACTTAAGGGAGTTCTTGCCTAACTCATGTCCTGCTTCATGTTGACTTCCAAACATAATAAGGTGTACATTTTATTTTTTCATCTTTTATTTCCACTAAAGATCATATAATTATGCTAAATACTTGTACACTGTGAGCATATGAACATCAAAGTCAAATTCCCTGTTGTTCACACAATCATGGTTGATAAAGCTGATTTTTCTAATCTAAATCTAAAAAGGTAGCAGACCCTGGTTAAGTCTGCACACGTCCTTTGAACAAATGTTCCAAATGTTTTTTTTATCCCAGGTTTACCCAACCATAACGCGATCTCTTGGGATGGGCTTCTGCACCTCCTTCAGTCGGATTGGAGGGATGATCGCTCCATTTATTGCACAGGTGTGTTTAAGGTCCAGCTCAAAAACGTCATTTTCAGGTTGCTGTTGCTGTGTTTCATTGCTTTATGTGTACTTCAGGTGCTCATGTCGCGGTCTGTGATTCAAGCTCTCACTCCGTTTGCGGTTGCTTGTGTCATCTGTGCTCTGGGAAACTTTCTGTTACCGATAGAAACCAGAGGTCGAGCTTTGCTGGTGAGAAGTGTGATCTTTTTATAATAACTATTTTCCCCTGTCATGTGTAACTGAAACTCTCAACTTCTTCATTTTTCAGCAAAACTCCTGAGGATTTCCCTGCACAGCTTCTATTAATTTTTTTCTGCGTTACTGGATTTGGAAGTCTGGAAGATTTCTGTTCATATTGCCAAAGAAACACGAGTTTAGTGTTTTGCTTCACTGGACTTGTTCACATCTAATTAATCCAAAGCTTCTTTTGTCATGAAATACAAGAAGGAAAAACGTCTGTTACAGTCAACATACTGACGTTCTCTCCTCAGACACGGTACTTTGTTTGCTTTGTGTTGCCTGCTCTAACAGGTTTTTCATTTCAGTCTCTTAAATGCCCAACATAAAGCTGATTAATCCGGGTGAAGAGCAGCGTGTGAATATTGTGTAGAGACACTTTCAGACATTTTATCTATAATGTCTAATTAAAAATCTGAAATAAAATTGATTGTGCAATTCACTTCTGTAGTCTTATTTCAGAAACAATACTGTTTCCAGTTTGTTTCATAAGTGCTTATCAAGTGTTGTTTTCTTTCAAATGAAGCTGAAATTGTGTCTGAGGAAAAGAGGGACTTTTGGTTTGACCCACTGGAATAACGCTTCTCTGTGCAGTTGGTTTGTTACTCCAGTTCAGCTACAGCTTCATGCTGGGACACGCTGTCCATCACTGGACTGGGACACACTGTTGGTCCCAGTCCAACAGTGTGTCCCATGTCCAACGATACACATGTTGGACATGTGTATCCAACATGTGTATCGTCCAACAATACAAATATGCAAAAATAGATTTAACACTTTCATACAAGAAAATGGATAAAAGATTTGTTTTAATTCATGTACAATACAAAAATATACAAACAACTTCCATGAGTATGTCAAGATTTAGACAGCTTCATTAAAAACATCCAACTGGAGAAATAGGGATAGTCTGAATTTCAGATAAAAGAAGGTAAATGAATTACAAATAGCTTGTCACCATACATAAGCGAAATATTAGCATTATTACTAGCTGTACAATGCACAGAAGAAATAAGACCTTTATGAATAATAATTTGTTGTGCACCAGACATTTCATAAGAAACAGCTGCAGTCGTTATTTAGATGATGGGATTAACTTCTATATTTATTGAGGTACCAGCAGTACTTATTGGGATGAAGAGAAACAAAACAGCATGTAGCACCAATCGGACAAATCAACTTTACAGCAATTGCAAGGAAATCAGAAGCATAAAATATAATTAAGCGACTGTGGCTCTGTGGGAAGAGTAGTTGTCTTGTGATTGGAAGGTTGTAGGTTCAATTCCAGCTTCCTCCTGTCCCATGTCAATGTGCCCTTGGGCAAGGCACTTAACCCCAAATTGTGTATCGGGGTATGAATGTGTGAGAGCAAATGGGTGAATGACTCTAGTGTAAAGTGCTTTGAGTGGATAAAGCACTATATAAGTTCAGTCCATTTAAACAAAAGATGGTGGAAATATTGTTTTATATGATTCAAGACTGATTAAGAGAGATGCGATCAAGTAGAAAAGGAAAAGTATCTAACAATATTATGGATTTAGCACTTCATTGTCTTAAACACCACAACACATGTTATTCAGTATATTGGAAACACAAGACAAAAAGAAGATCCATGTTGTAGTAAATGAGAAAAAAATATTTTATTAGTTTACATGGCGGTTCAGAATGTAAATGTATTAAAATTTTCATTGTGACTTTTTTAGACAAGCTAAGATGATTAATAAAATATGATCACTCCGACGAAAGGTACAAAATAAGACATGTTGAGCCACAGTCCCCACCACTAGGGGGCGGTAATACATACATTATGTATTACCGACTTCCTAATAATTTCTGAAGAAGAAGTAGAAAAGAAAAATAAGAAGAGGGAGAGGAGTTTGAGGCCGTTTCTAAGGTAAGGATGGGTCGAGGTGGTTCTGTTAGGTTCGGTCACTTCTTGCGTGTGTTCTGTGGCTCGGTTCTGCTCGGTTCTGCTCATGTGTGTAATGACACAATCCCACAGACGCCTTTAGCCAACGGACTTCCATTGTCGGACAGGACGGGTTACCACCTCCGGACATGGTGCTGATGCCGGTAGTTCAGGCTAAGGTTCGGTTCTGGAGAGGGGCAGAGGGAGAGGATGATTAAACCAGACTTTACTGCATGCAGTTATCTGTTCTCCAGAGGACGTCAGAACCAGAGAACAGCCGTCAAACCATGCGACGTTAGCTCTCGCTTTAAGATTAGCGTCGCGCATACATGGTTCATTACGGTAATAGTGTGCAATGGAAAATGAACTTTTGACTTTCTATTGTGTTTTAGAGTGAATTCAATGGGTAAAAGAGAGTTGCGTGACGTCCTGCTGGTGTGTAAGGGTCATCTGGAGGAATAGGAGATTTTAAAAACAGAATGTTCCATAGGAAAGCAGCAAGGGTACCTTTACAGGTGGAAAAAGAAAAAGAAAATGTATCAAATGCATCAAAAATGTATATTTCAGACATGCCAATTACTTTCATGTATACTATGTCCAGAATAAATGTTTCATGATTTTACTGTACAGTTTTGGAGATAGACCCAGGTGAATATCACAGTCAATATCCATATAATGTCCATTTCAATTTTCCATCTAACCTATTACCAAATAACCAATTTCCTGTCCAGGCCAGATAAAATACGCTTTGTGGAGTTATCAACAGCAACAAAATTCTTTCACACATTTTTTTTTTCATTCAATGTTGTTCTGGGTGTAAATAAAACACAATGAAAAAAGCAGCAGTATGTAACTTTCATAAAGAAAAAGTTTTTTTAACTAACTGTTGAAACTGTCGCTGTGTTGTGACAGTCTGACTCGGTTAATCTGGGCTCCATCTCCTCGGCCGTCTCCAGTCTAGTCCTGGTCAAAGAGCCATTCCACCAGTTTTCCTCTGTGTTTGTGTAGCAGAAGAAGAAGCATCATGTGATCAGGTCGTGTGGCGGCCTTTGGGTCAGATCTGGGTTTTCAGGTCATAGTTAGGTTTTTGCATTCTCTGGTTAAATCTGATTGACCTGAGATCCTGTTTTTGTTTCTCTGTGAACGTCAGGTTGTCGTGGAGACTGCTGTTACCATGGAGGAGGATGCTAACGTTGGCACGGTGAACCCTGAGGTCCAGCGTTCTCCTGACAGAGATCCACCTAAAGCTGCGTCCAGCCAGGCTCGGCGCCGGCCCACGGGGCGGAGGGGCCAAAAGGCAAAGAGGCGGGGCCTCGCTGAGAAAAGGCGGGGCCTCTCTGAGAAGAGGCGTGGTCAGGAGAAGGAGGGCGTGACGGTGAAGAGGTCATTGAGCGATGGGAAGCGGCGCTGGGACAAGAAACATTACTGCGTCTTCTGCCGTCGACCGCAGGTCAAGATCGCTCGCCACCTCCTCAGGAAGCACGCTGACCAGCAGGAAGTTCTGGCCGCCGGCGCCCTACCCACCGGGTCCAAACAGCGCCACCTGCTGCTGGAACACCTACGCTGCAGAGGCAACTACCTGCACAACATTGAGGTTGGGTTACTTCCCTAGACGGAGATGTTTCAGGGTACTGCTGGGGGTTCTGGGTCAGTTCATCATCAGGTCCTGGTTGAATCATCCTCATGAAGTCAGAACCAGAACTTCAGAGGCCCTGAAGCTGAGAGAGAGACATGTTCTGGTTCTGAAATGCTGTGTTAGTTCTAGACCGGATGTAACCGGACCGGAACCTTCCACTAGAGTCACTGTGTCTCTCCAGAATATTTTCCCAGAAGTCTTGAGGACCCTCAGATCATCATGGTGGTAATGGTAAATGGGTCTTTGGGTTCTTCTGGGTCAGTTCATCCAGGTAATGGGAACTGAATCTGGGAACGTTTTCCCCAAATTCATTCAAGACCTTTTGGCAACTTTTTATGCCAAAAGGTATAAAAATGTTAATTTATTTGCTTCTTTTTGTTGCCCTTTATGAAAAATGCAGCGCTGTGTAGTGGGACACAGTTCATACAAAACTTCTGTAGAAGCTTCAATCCACTCAGTGCCAAAGGTTTTCACAGCCAGTCCTGGCTTAGTGTTTGATTTTTGTCACAGGGAAATTCAAAAGTTCTGTTCCCCTAACTGTTAGTTAGTCCTGTTAGTTAGTCCCTCACTAACTAACAGGACAGTATTTTGTACTTTCTGTATCCTGATTTAACTGGTAAATGTTTTTGTTGATTTATTTATTTAAGATTTTGTTCTAATCATTCTCTCCTCTTTGAGGTCACCTGGTCATGTGTTGCCATGAGTAGTGCTGACAGGGACCAGGGGCCTCGTGTCTAAAGTTGGGCTGAAACAATTCCTCGAGTAATTCGAGTATCTTCTTGTTAAAATTCCTTGAGGAAAATTTATGTTTTACTATTTAGTGCACTGTGCGTTGCGCAGCGCACTCACTTCCGCCTGAGTTGTTGATGAAAGCTAAGTGTTGGCGGCATAACGTCCAATTTTCAAGTTCGGCCCATGGGGATCTTATTGATTGATGATAAATCAATAAAGCATACGGGTTTTCATCGTTTTGGGGATCAATAAGCATCCTTAAAATGACTGGCACGATGCCTGCAGTACAGCAGCTTTTCTCCTCCAGGAGCTGCTGGTTCACAGCGAACAGTGGGAAGAGGCTGCAGGAGGATTTATACAGCGGATAGACTGAACACGGAGGGCGGCTGAGTAGTTGGTGCTTACAGTGTAAGTGTAGCTTTACGGACGAACCGCACAAAACATTTCATATCATCAACAAACGGGTGGCGGAGCGCATCGTACGTGGCTGGTAGATGAGTTTCTGAGTGTGACGAATGGAGATGCCGTAAATATCTCCCCCGTTCTTACTTTTGTCCCCTGGTCTGTTTCCTCCCCTCCAGCTCCAACTTATGTTTGTTGGTTCGCTAGCCTGCCCCCCACTCCCACCACCTCAAACGCCCCACTCCAGGCCACATTTCCCATATTCTCAAACCCAAAGCTTGACAGGTTTGGGGCCAAAGGTCAGAGTTCATCTATTAAACTGACTGAAGATGAATACATAAACTAAAAGCTGGATGATAGACATTTTTTATAAGAGTATTTGTGAGCCTGCCTCTTTATTATGAAATTGAATAGAATGTCAGATCTTTGTAAAACTTTTCTTCACGTTAATGAGCTATTATTGTTAAATGTTAGTTTTCTAAACTACAGAAAAATAACTGTTAGGGAAGCTCAAAAATTAAAAACTGGACTGATATTGATATCCAATAATAACACTGGTGTTATTCCAGATTTACCAATATTTTATTTGATACTTTTTTTTTTTATCGGATTACTCAGTTAATCGTAAGAATAATTGATCGATTACTAAAATATTCATTTCCAACATTCCTGGTCTAAATGTAAATTTGTTTTTATCTTTTTGGTGGCCATTGTTTTGTTGCCTTGGCCATTTTTTAGGCTTGAAAGGACTTTGACACGCCTCTCAAACTCAACATGGCCAGTTTGACTTTCAGACTGCACTAAGTTTAAGATAAAATAATTTATTAATAAGTAAACTTTATTCATGTAGCACATTTTACATGTGAGAAACTACAAAGTTCTTTAAAATATATAAAACATAAAAAAGGAGCGATAAACAGCAGATATGACATAAAACAAAATAAAACTAATTAAAAGCCAATTTGAATTTTTAAAAGCATAAAGAGAATCAAGGCAGAATAAAGTTAAAGGCAACACATTGCCCAGTCTGGGGCCCCAAAGGCTTTCTTCTCCGTCTTTAAATGAGTTGGTGTGACATTTCACAGCCTTTGACTCTGTGTCATCCAACCCTAATTCCACACTCCCACCTTTAGGACACGACGTCTTCATGTGTCAGTAGTTACTAGAATGCACGGTTAGGATGCAGTCTGTTGCTTTTTCAGACTGAGCCAGACATGAACTCCTCCAGGATTCTATGAATATCCTGAATAATACTTCTGTTCTTCAGGGAACAGAAGTCAAAGGTCTTCCTGTTGACCTTTGACTCTGTTAGTTGTTTAAGCTGTAATCTACCCGTGTCAAGGTCCAGCTGACTTACTGTGTGTCCACCAGGTGATCCGTCAGGGACGTGGCGAGATCGTCCCGTGGCGGCAGCCCTCAGAGAAGTTTGATGTCGATGCCAGGAACTACCTGCCCTGTCCTCTCTGCCTCGGCTTCTTCCTCCGAGCCGACCTCTGGAGACACCAAGTGTCCTGTCGGAAAAAGCTTGCCATTGACCCGTCCAGAGGCCCTGGCCCCTCAGTAGAGACCTCCACTGATGAGGCATTTCCTTCTTTAGAGTCCATAGGTGAACTTACCTTAGATTCAGCTGAGAAAGCACCTGCTGAGGCCTCAAATCAGAGCTCTGAGCACGAGAAGAGTCAGATCCTGACCTCTGAGCCCAGTGTAAATCAGAACCAGAACTCAGCACAGAACCTCCCTAAGAGGAGGACCAGAGTTCAGGCTGCGGCATCCCGCCTGCTGCCGATCTCTAGTAGCGCGTCAGAGGGCGTTAGTGAGATCCTGCACCGCATGAACCAGGACAACGTCTCTTATGAGGTCTGCACACCTTCACCTTCTAATGTTTACTTGTTTCTGACTCTGTCCACTCTCTAACTCCTCCCTCTGTGTCTTCCCAGGTGAAGTCTGATTGGCTGATTTGTAAGTATGGCAACAAGCTGCTGGAGAACCAGGACGGCAACCAGCGGAGCTACGAGTATGTCAGCCAGAAGCTCCGGGAACTCGGTCGCCTTCTGCTGGCTGCCAAGTCTCTGGACTCTGAGGTCAAGACCCTACAGGACCTGCTGGCGCCGGGTCAGCTCAGCCTAACACTCTCTGCTGCCAGGAAGGCTGCAGGCTACCGGTGGAGCCGGCCCCCGCTGTCGGTGAAGACCACCTTGAAGACCGTCTGCGACATTGCTATTGGAGAGAGTCTTTTGGATGGAGACTGGGAGGCTGCAGCCAGAACCACCGACTTCTACCACCTGCTGGGGAGTGAGTGGGACAACCCTGGCCTCCAGTACCCTGATCCAGAACCGGGTAAGAACTGAGTCCACTTCAAACAGGTATCTATCGGAAGTACTTGACCACACATTACAGTTTTGTTTTTGCAGCTGCAGCAGATGGAGGGACCAAACCCAAAAAACGAACGGGCCTGACCAGAATCAACAAAGACCTGAGAGCCAATGGTGAGTTCTGACCCAGACTGATGGAAGCTACTGAGCACAAACCAAGAGCCATCTTCTAGCAGGAGGTCCTCTAAATGTTTAGATTTTTCTCCTGTAATGACACCATCCATCCACCAGACGGTGCTGTTTTCATCCTAGTCTCTGTCTCCCCTTCAGTTATGTCCAGATTTGGGTCCAACCCTGAGGTTCCCTTGGTTCCAACAGAGTCTAGACTACAGAACCCAGTCCCAGGTGGGTCATGAGTCCATCATAACCTCTGGAGGTCCATCTTGTCTCTGGTCTTTAAAGGTGTCCTCTGTCCTTCAGTTCCTTTCTGCCCCAGGAAGGTCCAGCGCCGGCCCTGGTCTTCTGCAGAGAAGGACGCCATCTGGAGACAGTTAGGGGAACATGTTCTGTTCCAGACAGTACCGGGCAAGGAGGTCTGTCAGCGCTGTTTGGATCTGGAACCAGTCCTCAAGGGGAGACACTGGAAGGACGTTAAGAACCAGATCCACAACCAGATCCAGAGCCAGAAGAAGCAGCAGTTCCACGCTCAGATGAACCAGGAAGAAAATCAACAAATCCAAGCACAGAACCAAAAGAAGCAGAACCCCCTATCTGATCAACCACAGCATAACCAGCAGAAGCAGCCACATCAGTCCCAGGTGGAACAGATTTGTCAGAACTCTCAGTACCAGAAGAGCCCACAATACCAGGTCCAGTTGAACCACCAGGCCCAAGATAGCGTCCGGAACCAGAAAAAGAAGCTGGACCAGCAGAACCAGGTCTACCCCCCTAAGAAGCAGCTCTTCCAGACCCGATTGGACCAGCAGAACCCCTGTGAGGTCCACAAGAAGCAGCTGTACCAAATGGACCATCAGAACCAGCAGCTGGAAACCGGGGACACATCCGTGTTGCCGGTTCCACCTTACGATCCGGACGGACCGCTTCGAGCTCATGGACACTCTCTGTTGGACCGGCAACCTCCGATCGCTCCATACCCAGTTCTGATCCGGACCCCTGGGCCCCACATGGAACCTCTATTGACCAGAAGCGACTGGACCGAGGAGGCGCTGGTTCAGAACTACCAGATAAACCGACCGATGGGCCAGAACCTCCTGCAGCACGTCCCTGCAGGAGGAGCACCATCGGACCCGCACTCTGGACGGGTCCACTTCTGATGGACGGGGCCAAAGGTGCCACATCTGTCTGTTGTATCTCTGTCGGAACCAGAACCAGATCAACTGCCTTAAATTATTGAGATGAGAAGTTCATGATTTTCTGCTAAAGTTCTGGTGTTTGTCCTGAACTGGACCAACATGTAGCATTGATGGCGTTGGATTGGTTATTTGTTGACTGGTTTCAGAACCTGATCCAGATTAAGATCACATCCTGCATTCAGAGGTTCTGTGAGTCTTCTGGTGCCAGAAATGGACCGGAGCTCAGATGGAGAACTTTAAGGTCCAGAGACCCAGCAGAAACTCTTTCAGCCAGGCCCGGGACTTTGGACCAAAGCTCCTCAGTGAACTTGTACTGTTTCCTCAGCTGCTGGCTACAGAAAATCTTCTCAGATTTTCTGTAGAACCCGACCTTCCTGTGTTTCATTTAGAACCCTTCCTCAGGCTGAACCCATCCCTGAAATCGGAACTCATGGAAAAGTTCTGGTTGGTCTAAAAGTCGTCATCATTCTGACAGAGATCCAGAGCCCAAATTAAGCCAATCATAGCAGAACCATACTGGATAGAAGATTTAATCTGTTTGTTCCTCTTGGATCCGTTCCAGTTGTTTCACCCAAGTATATTCAGGATTCTTCTGGGTTCCTCGACCGGGCTGATGGCTGGGTACTAGATATGGGCCAATGGGGTCCAGTGCCCCTGAAGAACTGGTCCTGTCACCCATTATGGTCCCAAACCTTGACCAGTTGGTTGTTTGGACCAACTTCATTTTTTACCTTTATATTTTTATTTGAACAATGAATTAGAAATGAAGGTGTTGCTCTTTTGGCTTCAGCGATTAAATATTCCTGTTTTGTTTTCCTTCTTACTGTGCAACCATGAAAGCTGTGATCCCGCCCGGCTCGGCTCAGTTCCCTTTATGTATCAGGTGGTTCTGGTTTCATTGTGAGCCAGTTACCTGGTACCAGGCGAAGTTGGTTCTGATGCACCGTACATCTGAAATAAAGTTGCTCCTAAAGTCATCAGTTAGACCTGTCTGGTTCTTCATCTGGTCTCTGGTTGTTCAGGCATGATGAAGAAGTTCCAATAGATCTCCGAGGTTCTGTTCCAGGTTTTGTTCCAGTTTCTATTCCTGATTCTGCTCTGCTCTGGGTTCTGTTTCAGGTTCTGCTCCTAGTTTCATGATGTTTAACCTCTCAGCAGCACCACTCAGTGTTGCTTCTGGGTTCTCCCTGCCATAGGTTTTGACTGGTCCAGGGTCTGTGAAGATGTTCTCACAGAGTTGACATCTGTCACCATGGTAACAGTGTTCAGGAGACGCCATACTGCACAGATGTCATGATCAGTTCTGTGAAAAGCTGAGGATCACATTTGATGCAGAGTCGCCAAGCCTGTGCTGTGATGTGATGTTTGGAACCTGGACATATTGGGGGAATTAATCATGTCATTTTTAATAATTACAGCAAAAAGTCGGGGGTCAAAGAGGAAGAGATGTGGTTTTTTCCACTGCTGTAGTCACTATGTTATGTGAAATATTAATTATACTAATAATGCAAATTCTAATGACAAAGACACTGAATGATTAAAATGGTAAATGAAGTAAATTACTTAAAGGATAGGAAAATATCTGCAACAGAGATGTGCTTTTGCTTTTTTGCTCCACTAGATGGAGCCAGCCAAGACTCAACCGCCAGGGTGAGAGTTGGAGGTCCTGCATCAGATGTGTTGCAGGCCAGCCAGCCCAGTATAGGATATAGGATGAAACCCCCTTGCTCATTTGAGCACGTGAAATAGGTTATGTACCTGCAGTCAGAGATCGGCAAGGGGGGCGGCCGCCCTGGCTCCGGTCCCCTTTGCCTTGCCAGGGGCACCAACATCCAGGCCCTACGTGCTGGGTGGTTTTGTCCGAGGAGGGGTGCTTAAGTGTGGGTACGCGGGACCGAGAGGTGCGCCTGGTTGGACAGGGTTAGGATTAGGATACAGTATGAAAAGCAGAAAATGAGTCGGTTCATTCAAAATAGCTGGGTTAGGGTTAGGGTCACTGAGGTGAGGGTCAGAGTTTAGGGTTGCTTGCAGTTAGCGTCGGGACCAGGGTTACGGTTAGTCCTTATGGTCAGTGCTGGCTATGGAGAGATCACTTTCATGCAGAGTGCAGCATCCATAGAGAGACTGCACTGTGATATCTGTCAGCAAATAACAAAACTAAAGACAATCACAGTAATTGCAATTAATATTACCGACACAACAAGAGATGTCCTAAAAATAACAATAAAAACAGAAACATCCATGATAGTTTTGTCCCGAAACAATGAAATAAACACCTGGAAATGTTTAAGGAAGTCGTCTTTAGTGCTTCGTTTGCTTCCCAAATATGTGCGAGTGTTAGAGAAGCTCGGTGAGAGCTGCACGCACTAAAACGGCCAAAATAGCAGTCCATTTTTTGGCTTCAAACCCAAGAAGCGCTCGGCTGCTGTTCTTTTTTTCGTCCACTAGATGGAGCCAGCCGAGACTCGACCGCCAGGGTGAGAGTTGGAGGTGCTGCATCAGATGTGTTGCAGGCCAACCAGCCCAGAGTAGGATAGAGGATGAAAACCAGAAAATGAGTTGGTTCATTCAAAATAGCTGAAAAACTATAAGCGTCACGGGGACCAAACTTGTGCCAGAGAGTCTGTGAGAGGGGCCCCACGTGTCCACCAAGTTTGGTGGGTGCGGCTCATTCCCTTGGCATAGCTGCCATAGACTCCCATTCATTGGAGAAAACGGTTAATCAGAAATAACTCAAAAGGTTTAAGGGTTCGTGTGATGAAATTCGGTGTGTATACTCCCCATGGGCCCCCCCAGGTGTCCACCAAGTTTTGTGGTCCTAGCCTCTCCCCTTCCTATAGCTGCCATAGACTCCCATGCATTTTCAAGCACGACTATGACTGCAAAAACTATAAAATTGTTCTAGTGGCTAATATATGCAACAGTCTGCATACAGTACATGAGTCACTGCCCCCTTACACTAGATGCAAGGACTGCACACGAGTGCGTCGCAGTAGAGAATGACTCAAAAGCAAAATTTAACTATACAAACTATGAGTGTTTGTATAGTTAAATTTACAAACACTCTTTAAATTTGCAGCAAGTTTAAAACAGACAAAAACCTGCCAAAGGCCAAATTTTACTTCATGTTTTATGTAAAAAATTCAAAACAAAAAATTCTCTACATTTTCTGGAATGACGAATAAAATACTTCAAAGTTCACTCATAACTATATAACTCTAAAATTATATTGTTTATGCTGTTCATTCACCCAGAGACAATTTTACAACATTTTTACTAACATTTTAAAAGGATGGATGCATGGCAGCAGGTTATAGAAAAATATGCTAATTTCCACCTTCAGTC
>CAEGAE010081109.1:0-34441 GCA_903067095.1 Girardinus metallicus | reverse complement strand
TTGATTGGCCTCTCCAAATTGTCCCTAGGTGTGAGTGTGTGAGTGCGTGGTTGTTTGTCCTGTGTGTCTCTGTGTTGTCCTGCGACAGACTGGTGACCTGTCCAGGGTGACCCCGCCTCTCACCCGGAACGTAGCTGGAGAGGAACCAGCAACCCTCCCGACCCCATTAAGGGACTAAGGGTGTACAGAAGATGGATGGATGGAAGTCTTCCTGGATGATCCTTGTGTGGGTCTAATATATAAAAGTGCTTTATATATTAGACTAATATGTAATGCATTGCATCATTTTGAATATATTTGGTCTATTTATCCTGGCCTGATGGTGTTTTTATGAAGGATTCCAGCGGTTGAGGATTAACCCAAACTCCTGCTTCATGTTTCTGTCTCTGTACTGATGAACGTAAGAAAGTCGAGTCTTTTCTGACTGAACTCAGGTTCTGTTCCTGAGGAGTGGCGAAGACGCTCAGGTCCGTCTTTTATAAGGCGAGCTGACCTGGTTTTACCTGCGAAACGTTTGACCAGATCCACCAGCCCACATTCATCCTGCCGGCTGGGTCTCTCTGTACCGATTCAGGAAATTAATTGCTCTGCTTTCATCCTCACTTTTAGAACAACGCCGGTTTATTTATGCTGAATATTATGGCTGGCATGTCAATTAATTATCAGTAAATTTGTTGGTAAGATTTGTCTTGTATGTTTGTGTAATTGTGTGTGTATAAGTGTGTATAATTGAGCGATGTCGCCTTCGCTGGGGATTGGGCTGCCGGTTCTAGATGCAGTTTTCTCGTCCTAATTGAAGTTGGTCTTTTGAAGTAATTAAGATAAGAGTGTGGAGACAAAATAATTGGTATCATGCGACAGTAATTAAGCCGTGCTGTTTTCTTCCTCCCACACTGATTCTACAGCAGAGCCTTTCTTCCTAAACAATGCAGCCGTCTGCAGCGGCTTGTTTTCATCGCTCCGGCCTTTGGATCGCCTGACTGACCGACGGCCGACCGCGCGCCAACAGATGTGCAACAAAATCACCTCATTTCCTCCTGTTCCAAGTCCTGACTCGTTTATCCCAAATCTTTATGTCTTTATTTCCAAACCGAGTCTTTATTTGTTCATTCCAGATCCTCGGCGTTTTGACTCCTAGTCAGTGTGAACTCTTTGGTTTTCGTTCCAACTCCAAGTCCAGTCAGGATTTAACTAAACTCCCCCAAAAAACATTTTTAGCCGGTAAGCTGTAAATATATTATTTAGGGTTTTATCGTTACGATTCAAACCAAAGTCAATGTTTCTTGGCTCCGCCCACTTTGGGGCGGGGCTAAAGTTTTATGTTTGAGTCAATTCTTGAATTTTACTGCCCAAGTAAAGTACAACAGTTATTAGAGTCCCCAGCCAGTGATCCTGGTGTGTGTGTGTGTGTGTGTGTGTGTTAAATTATCCACAGCCAGCAAACGTCTTCCCTGTAAAGCCCTCGGCTCAGAAAACACACTTTAAGCTAATGGCAACCCCTCTTAACCTGCAACAACCTGCAATTTACATCATTCACAGGAAGCTGGACACACACACACACACACACACATTGTTTTAGTCGCTCATCGCTGCTTTAGCTAAGATTATTCTGGAGGGAATAATCTGAGAAGATGTTTCGTATTTATTTGCAGTAAATGTTTTTTACACACACTTGTAATCACACTGGACAACATTCACATCGACACACACACACACACACACACACACTAACTGTCTGTAGGATTAAAGACACAGAAATGGGCAAAAGCAACAGCTTAAATAGTGGACCTGTGTGTGTGTGTGTGTGTGTTGTGAGAATTTGTACACACACTTGATTTTAGTTTTGGCACAACGACAGCCAGCTTAATCCTGCCCCCCAACCCCATCCCTCACTGAGCTTGGCCACAACTAAAACAGGTAATATACACCGACTCCTGCTGAACACACACTGCGCAGTGTGTGTGTGTGTGTGTGTGTTGTATGGGCGTTCACAGCTATTTTGGAGAAGGATTCTTTGGCTAAAACGGAGGGAAGATCTGACTCTGGTGCAGGTGCCACCAACAGTCTTGGGTTTTGTCCAAGTCGGTGGCAGGCTGCTCATCTCCTGAGTCTCTGAAGTGTGTGTGTGTGTGACTGTGTGTGGCTGTGTGTGACTGTGTGTGACTGTGTGTGGCATGACCTAGCTGTGGTTAAAAACAGGAGTTGTAAGTAGAGTTAATAAAGGCTTCTGGAGCAGCATCTTCCTCTGGTGGTTTGACCCCCTCCCCTTTTCTGCTTCCTTATTTTCTGCATGTGTGTGTTTCAGTGTGCTTGTGTGTGTGTGTGTGTGTGTGTGTGGGGGGGTGTGTGTGTGCAGAAACTAGACATGCGTGTGCACCTGATCACCGGTTTGGAGCCACAGAGTTTCTCTCTCTCAGTGTCTGATTTTGCTTGAATATTTTAAGCCATTTGTGCTGAAATATTATTTTATAAAAGAGAAACAAATTTACTGTCACAAGTGGAGCATTGAAGCAACATTGTAGTAAATTTCATCATTTGAAATGTGTGGCGTTGAGAGAAGAAAGAGACCAGAGGACGTTGGACCCGATCTGAGCAGCGTGGTAGATAATTAGCTTCTATTTTTAATCATTTGTCTTATTAATCTGATTATATGTTGATCATAAGTTGATCAGTGAATCTGTAGTTTTTGATGAAAACTTTAAAAATCACGGATTTTAATCTGTTATTTGATGTTACATTTAGTTATTTTTGCTTTTCTACTTTGTGGTTTTTATTCAGACTCTTGGCAGCAAATCAGCCCACAGCATGATGCTGCCACCGCCCTGCTAAGAGGCGACAAGCAGGATTAGATGCCCTGGCTGATGTTCATGTTTTACTTTTAAACATCACATAATTTTAGAGCTGCAGCACAAAGTAAAAATCAAAACTAGATTGAGCTCATTTGTAAGAACATGTGACTCCATGACCTTTGACCTGACAGGCCTTTAACTCCCAGGCTCCTGATCTATCAGCGGCCTTCTTCCTTTTTTCTTTATGATGGTGAATTTTTCCAGATCTCATCCGGATTCTGAGGACAAGGAGAAGAAATAAACGTTTAGATTCGTCCAAAACTAAAAGAATCAAATCATTTATTTCTGTTTTTAAATATCATTTCACTCCCATGTTGGCTAATAATTCCTCCCTGGAACGAAGAGCATTTCTGTTTGTTGGCGTGGATGCAGCCGGGTTTCTGCTGGACCCGAGCGGCTCCACTTCCCTCCCTCTGGGTTTCGTTCGGTTTGGATATTTAGGTCCGGGCTGGACGAGGGTCCGATGGAGGAAAACCTGGTAAATCTGAGCTTCCTGGCCCTCAGAGTGCAGCTCCAGCAGAAGATCCTCCTTCCCTTTGTTGCTCAGACTTGGATGGTTTGAATCGGGCAGACAGCCAAGCTGCAATCTGTGCACCTCCTGACTTCATCTGAAATTAGAAATGAGAAGTCGGCTCTCTGGAGAGGATGAGCGCTACTTTCACACAGCGCCGCATGCATGCAGGAGAGCATGAAGTGACAATGTCAAAATATCAACACCTCTTTTTTTTGTACTTCTGGGTCCCAGCGTGCAGGGAATGAAGAAGTAACAGCACTAGTTAATTCCCCTCTCTGAAAGGTGTGACATGTTTAAATGTAATGACTTGGCTTGCTGAACTGAAACCAAACACTGCTTTAAACCACAGAGGTGTCGTGGATGGGAGCCGAGAAAGAAAGGGCGCACGGAGGCAAAGGTTTCTTATCCAAATTAATACAGAGCCTCGCTTTTCATCAAAGCCTTTATTGAGTAATATAGACTCACAATGGCTCTTTCAACATTCTCTTGGCAAAAGGCTGCAGCAGATTCATGTCCTCTTTTTTTCTCCACACCAAACATTTTCCTTATTCGGCGCTCCTATCTGGGAGCGGGTTCCTGCTATTCATCTATTCCCCTCGCATCTCGCCTTTCTGGAGCCATCTTTTCACTGACAGCCTCCCTCTCCTCAACCTCCCCTGGTCACCGGGGAGCTCATTCTTAGTCGCACAAAAAACGTCCGTCACGGATTGCCTTCCTCCCGTCTGCCTGTGAATTAGCTGTGTGATTACACTGAGCTAGTGGGGTAAAGCCCGCGCCCGGATTAGGGGCTGCTGGTGTCGGGGCCAGGCGGGCCGCGGACGGACGGACGGACGGACGGACCGACAGACGGATGAACGCTCCGACGGGCTAACTGGCCACAGAGGAGGGCAGAGTCAGGATCTGCATGGCATGCAGTTGTCACTTTGGCACATCGCACTGATACTTCTGCAGGGAAAGGCCAGCCAGATGGAGCCGGAGCCAGGAAGCCACAAAGAGGACAGTGTCCGGGCTTTGGAGGGTTATTTTTAGTTCTGATGCTTTGGGGGGGGGGGCTGACATTAAGTTAAGTGGAACTAGATTCTTCTGTGCAGTTGGACGATTCGTCTTTGTGTTCAAATGTCAAGGAATCAGAAATAGCTTCATGAAAATCAACAAATTCTGGAAGTTTATTGATTTATTAGCTACTAGCCTCCAGTCCTGGTCGGACCGGCCCGATGTGACGTCGGGTTCATGGAGGTCATATCAGGATATCCAAGTAGCTCAGGGAGGGAACGACGATCGACGGGCCAATCGAGACCAGGATGTCGGATACATTGGTGCCGATTTTCATCCCGGCTGCTTCGCATTCTGCAGCGAGATCTGGAGATCACAGCCTGAAGTTCAGAATCACATCGTCTGCAAAAAGCAGAACTTTTCCTCCCATATTATAAATAAAACATCTCCGTGTTTCCTCGTTGCTGTCTTTTGTTGCTAATTGCCAAACTGTTCCAACAGCAACGCGCTTGCACAATAAGATTAATAGCTGGATCCGCTTCAAAGTTACGTCACTCCATTGTTTATGAAGTAACTGCAGACAGGGCAGCCTTTCTTCAGCTCCGTCTGTGAGAACGAGACCAACGAGCTCTGTCTTCACTTGCACAGAATCATTGCTAATGTGTGTGAAACCATAAATTAAGATGACAAATGAAGTGGCGTGCTGTGTGTGTGAGCCAACCCAAACACGGGTGCCGACGTCCATGAAACGTGGTAGAAAACAAGCCTGGCTCTGGGTTCTGCTTGTAAAGCCCAAACTGACCCGTGGGAGCGTCTCTGATGGAGCGAACGCAGGATGAAATGAAACAGAGGAGGGATGGATGGAGGCAGGAACGGTTACAAAGCAACAGCCACAAAATCATCCCTTTAACATCAAGGGCAACGGCGATTATTAAGCTTTCCTCTGCTCTGGCGGCGCAGTTAGTCTGCGTAGAAGTACAATAAAGATAGCGAATTATGACTGAGATGTATTTCTCCCGCTGAGGACGGGTATCACCCAGCCGTCCGTTTGAAAGCTTCCTTCATTACCTTACGCAATTTGATTTTTGTGAAATCTAAGCAGAATTTTTAATGGTATGCCACACTGCTCAATAATTCCTGTGATAAGAGCCGGGGAGAATGGGAGTGCAATGGCCTGTGTAAATCTGTGACTGAAGACAGTGTGGTTATCGCCGCCCCGGCCTCCATCCTTCCCTCGCTCTCTGCTCTCATCCCTCACTTCCTCCCGTTTCCTGCTCTCTTTGTCTACATTTAGGACGCTCACGTCTTCCTTCTTTGGCGTCTCGTAGCAACACGCTCCCAAGCGTCGATCGATCGTCTGTGCCTTTGGTGGAGCACATATGAATCCATTTTTATCTCGTCTGAAGCGTTTCCGCCTCTTGTTGTCCTTTTTAATAAAAGCAGATAAAGCCGGGCTTCATTAAAAAGGTCAGCGTTTGTTTATGTTGCTGTGGAGGAGCCGGAGGTTTGCAGAAAGACCTTGGATGTATATCAGCGTCCATCAGGAGGGGACCTTTCATTGCACTCCTATACTAATAATGTTAAAACACACACACACACACGGGCGAGATAAGGCTCGCCTTTAAAAGCGGATGCATTATTTAACACAGCAGCTAATGGCCCAGATTGTCCTGTAACAATTGAATAACATCGGCTGATAACGCTGAGCCTTTGCTCTGCACCTTTTAAAGGATGGCCCTGTGAAAGTGCAGATAGCGCCGCTGCACCAAAGAAGAATGAGAGCGAGTTGCTCCATCATAAAATAAGATCGCTGCCAGAGGTCCGGACCTGAGAAGAAGAGAAACCGGCAGAGTAAACGGGAAGCGGGGCAGAAATCAATAACATGGTGGTCAGTATTAATCTGGCATCAATAAAGCCTGGATCTTTTACTTTTCATGGTAATGGCTCTAGTGATCTCCTAAAGTGCCTCTCAAGTGCTTAAAGGGTTCCTGATAGCATCTTATCAGGCAGAAGGGCCAGGAGCCCGGCAGGGAGCTGAGGTACCGGCCGGGTCCGACTGAAGGTCACTGACGACCGGGGCCTGGTCCGGTTTGATCCTGGACTGCGGTTCCGTCTGCAGAACCTCGTTGTTGGCCTCCAGGCCTTCAGTGACCACACAGCCAAAGGCTTCCTCCGGGGTCACGACCTCTGGTGCTGCAGCCAGGCGTTGGTGTCGCCGTCACGTCGTCTTCGTCAGATCCAGTGATTTATTCGGAGCTGGTCCGACGTCCTGGATCCCTGCTGCGTTTCTGACCATCTTCAGGTTTTCCCGGTTGACGCCTCGCTCTCCTTCAGGCTGTTGGTGTGAGGAATGAAGATCCATGAACCTGAAACGGATTCAGGATTTCCTACAAAGTCTGGAAAAGTCTGCAAACATACGGACAAAAAATATCTTCTTCCTAAGTTCAGTATTAACTTATCCATTATCCGTTTAGGGTTGGGCACCTCAAAGTAAAATGTTAGCGACACTGACCCTGAAGCACTAATTTAAACATTAGCTTTGCTAAAGCCAACGCTAAAGCACTAACTTCAGTTCCTTACAAGACTAAATTCTCCAGAACTAAATGCATCTTTTCATGTTCTCCAATATCCAGGTGTGGATTTTGATCCTGTGAGTTTCTATGGAGGAAACATGAGGACAGGAAATGGAACCGTTACGTCAACACTTCAATCACTTCAAAATAAGAGCATGATTTAAACTTTGAACTCTTGGAGAATTCTGAACAGTTCAGCAAGAAAACTTCAACAAAATGTCAACATTTATTCACCTGAAAGTTGAGAAAACAGCTGAGTAAATAACGCTTTAAAAGTCAGAGAGCTAGCAAAAGTGCTAAATGAAAAATTAGCTTCCCTATTAGCATGCTAATGGATTAGCTGAAGTGTGTTCGCCACTACATCCATTATTTATTTATTGTCAGTTTATTAGTCCTTTTGCACAGAGAAACGTTTTCATTCTTATCGTCAGAGAAACTAAATATTTGGTGCAAATTAATCAGTTCATTTATTAGAAAATTAATGATTGGATGATAATAAAATAACGATAATCAGTTTTATCAAACAGATTTCAAAGGTAAAACCAAAACTTGTGATTAATTAGCTGATTGTAACAAACCAAACCCAGATGACTGTCAGAATTTTTTCCTGTAATTTAAACGACCCAACGTCCTGTTATTAAATCGGATGTTTTCATTTTTCTCACACATTTCCCATATTATAACCTCAACCTCAGTTTTCAGTTCGGACGGTTCACCGTATAATAATCAATGTATTTGATCTAATTGGAGTGAATAGATTTCATCTCAAATCTTTGCTTTGATCGGCCTTTAATAGACCGTTTTTAGCTGTTGAACCGTCCGTCTACAGACGGCAGCTACTGCCTAAAGTAACTTGGACTAGACCGCGTGTTGGATTTACTGCTCCCCACAAAGAAACGCATTTCTCTGGTTCTGAGTGACCGGTGGGATGTGAGGTCCTCCCTGCAGGGGGTCCTGAAGGGAAGAGCCGCACCACAAATAGTGTTACTGTGTGTGTGTGTGTGTGTGTGTGTGTGTTGGCAGCCTGCCCTGCTCACTGATCCTGTTGGATGCCGTCCATTGGCCCTCTTCCTCTTTACTCCCCCGTTCTTGTTCCTCTTCGTCTCTTTTTATTTCTGAGTGTTTGTTCCAGCTACGCTCAGCTCTGCGTCTGACTCAGGAGTTAAACCTCGACTGGAGGATGGAAAAACTCACCTGCGGGTCAGTCCGTCACAAACAAACCTCCGTTTGTACCAGTTCAACTCTGTCGGTATTTAACTGTTTTAAACATTTATGGAGATGATAATAAAACTCAAGTATTTCCATTTCCTGCAGGTTCGTGGAAGATGGTTGCAGACTGAACATGTCAAGCATCTCGTTGATGAAACATGCTAACGTCCATGTTTAACGGGACACGGAGTACCCAGAGAGAAGCGGCTCAGAGCAGGGAAAGTTTTAAATCCACCTCAGGAGGATGCCAGCAATTTATTTTATTTTAATAGAAAAATAAGAATCTGACCAACGCGGCTCTTTTTCCCTGTTTTATCCACAAAACTGTAAAAATCCCAGCAATAAAACAAAATATTAATAATACTATCTGCTGATTTTTATCCTGAGAAAAACTGAGACTGAACCCAACATTTCTCCAGGAATGATCTGAAATGGCTCCAAAAAGCTGAATATACATATAAAATGCTGCAGATCTTTATGTCCGTAAAACTGTTTGAGATTATTCAATATCTGCACCAGTAGAGCTGATTATCCCATTAAGCTGAACTGCTGCTATAAATAGTGTTTTAATGCTGATGTAGATTTGAGGGGTGGAGTGTTTCCAGCAGTGTTTTTTTTTCTGGTGGTCCTGTCTCCTCTCTACACTAATACCATTCTCCAAATGTCAGAATGGGAGAGCATAAAAAGCTTTCTGATTTTATTTTTCACCTCCAGAGGAAAGAAGTCCAGGAGAGGCTTTCTTTTCTTCCTCTCTCCTCTGTCTGCTGCGCTGCCTCTCTCTATTCCTGCTTCACTCCTTCCCGTTTTATTCATATTCAACAGTCAATCATTTCTCTGAAAAAAAAAGAGTGAGAGCGAGGGAGAGAGAGAGAGAGAGAGAGGGGGAAAGCAGGGAGAAATCCGGAGATTGCAGATGGAAGTGTTATTTTTTTCTTCATGTTCTTATCCTTCTGCATTTGAACCGGCGATGTGGAAAAGCGCTGGGAGCACCGCTTTACATAGCAGCCTCCCTCTCATCAAAAGCCGCCAATCGGCCCTAAATCAGCATGCAAAATGCCACTCAACCCTGTAGCCTTTATTAAAGTTTGCAGGGACTCAATTTGAGATAGCGATCGTTCCTATTAAAAAGCCAAATGTAAGATAGTTTTTTTATATAAATCTCAGGGTGGAATGGAATTGTTAATCAGCATAGGCTGATGTGATTTCTCTGTCACAAATCCTGCCCAGGGCTCAGCGGCACACCAGCTTTACCGTAACTTCGGGCTTAGCAGTCGCCACGGAAACCAGGGGAGGAGGGCGGGCTCGGCTGTGTGTGTGAGGGTGACGGGGGTTCGGCTTAGCCCGGCGCCCCCGCCCCTCCCCGCCCGCCTTGATGAGAGCGGCGCCGATAACGAGCGCCGCTCTGTTTCTCTGCGTTGCAGGAGAAAAACTTTCACCTCCTCACATCAACCAGCCGAGGAAGTTTGTTTCCCAGGCTCCCGCTTGTTTCCTTTCCGCACTGTGAAATTGGGTGGACCCCCAGTGTGACCCCGGAGCCGAGGTTTTAAAGTGGTTGGCCCCCACTGGCCCCCGCCCCCCCAGCTTTAGCCACACAGACCCAGCAGGAACACAGAGGATCCTACTGGACACCCTCTGGGGTTACGCCACGCGCCATGCGGACTCGGAATAATTAACGTTCTCTCTTTTTATGCTAATGAGCATCTAAAAAGTGCGGCATGCTCCTCTGTTCTGCCTCCCCGAGTCTTGTTGGTCATTCCTCTTTGTGAATCGTCTCAGTAAACATCGGTTTTCTGTCTAGCATTTGATTTGATCTTCAGTTGGATTTAGTTCTGTACTTTGACTAGGATATTCTGACTAGTGATGTGAGTTTTTTATCATCTGTAGCGTTGTTAACTTGGCAAATATGAAGGTTTTATACGTACATAAACACTTCTGAGTTCAGCTTTCATTTTATGCATTTATTCAGACATTTTTATGCTTTTCTGTAATATTTTATCAAACTTTTAATTTTAGTGCAAACAAATCTACCAAAGAGAATCATAATAATGATTCATTATTATATATAATATTTAAACTGCAGCCGGCTGCTGCTTTGTTTAAATGCTGATTTTTATTTCTTTGTTTTTTCTGCTCCAGTCTGTCAGATCCTCACACCTGATTGGCCACAAGGCTACCAATCAAAACAGAGTCTTCGGTGAGCTGGGCGGAGCCTCTGAGAGCGAGAGCTGAACAACAAATCAGTTTTATTTTTATAGGGTTGCAATAAAAATAGTCATTTCTACTTGATCTCACATTCAGATCGATCCATTAAACATGAATAATTATTTAAAGTAGTTTAAACATTTCTAAGGACTTCGAGTTGTTGACTTGCAGCTGACAGCCGCTTGCGTTCTCGTTGACTTTACAGCAATCCCTCGGACCGATCAAGCATGGAGCGACAGTAGAGAGGAAAAACTCAACAGGAAGAAACCTGCAGCGGTTGGTTCAGTTTGGACCTCCGTTTGTTTCCTGCAGTCAGAACTTTTTCTTCAGTGAAGTCGATTATTAGATTGGCTGGCCGGCAGTTGTCCTGCTGAAGGTAAATGGTTGATTTTGATTTAATGGGGGGAATTAACCCATAAAAGTGCTGAGCAGGATTCTCCTTCCTGTACTCATGCCCTCCTTCAATCAGTGGCCTCCAGATCCACTTCTGGACGTCACATCCAGATCTGTGTCAAGTCGACATCTGTGGTGCATTTGCAGTCTGAATTTGCCGTCACCGTCTCCGTAAGTGGGCATGATTTTACCGGAGGACGGATGGAAACGCGACACCAGAGAACAGCCGATAACGCCGGCAGCTCGTCACAGAAGTCCGGTTCTCATGGAAACCTGGTCGTGGTCCACACCTGACCGCCGGCGGACGGACGGAGCTTCATCAGAGTGTCGGGTCAACAGTGAGCTGAAGAGCTAAGAGTGTTTGCAATGATGTACATTCCCTGCCTTTGTCTCCGTCTGCGGTTGGATTAGCAGCTCCAACCTGGCAGAGAGTCAGGAGCCGTCCTCGCTCTGATGATGTCACAAAGCTCTTAGCTGATGGTTATCTGCCGGTTTGGCTGAGGCCGCCGGCTTGTGGTGTTGTTAGCAGGCTTGTGGTGCACGCGCTGGTGATTGCATTCACTGCGCTGCCATGGGGCGCATTATCCAGAGGGCTGATGGGAGAGATTGGGGAGACGAAGCCTGGGCCATCTCCTGTGGAGCCCAACCATTTGGCAAAGGTGGAAATGGAGCTAAACTCTCTGGGTCTGTTCAGATCCTGGGAAACGGGAAACAAATCCTGCTGGAGCTTCTTCAATCATCACCGTTTCTCATTTGGACCTCAGCTGTGTCTCTGCCTCAGGTTTATTCTTTAAAACGCTGATTATGTGAAAGTAGAAATCATCCCTGCTGTGCTTTACTTTATGGGAACAATTTCATCTTTAATTATTGAATGACCAACACTAAACCAAATGATTACATGGAAGTTCAGGTCCCTCATTTAGCAGTAAAGTAAAAAGTTTTCCAGCTGCAATATCAATTTTTAAACAATTTTATCCCATGTTTGGATTTCAAAGCCTAACTTCTACATTTTTCAGCGTATAGAAATTAATTTTTTCAGTCAAAGCAACACTTTGTCTCAGGACGTACCTCGGTTCTACTGGAACCAGAACATCTGCTGCACCTCCAGCTGCTGTGGTTCTGAGTCAAACCAAGCTGTTCCCCTCCTGGCCTGTGGGGGCGCTGCACCAAGAACCACTGAAGGAAACGACACAAAAACCTCTGAAGACGCTGAGAGCAACTTCCTTCTTCACCAGATGGAACCAAGATGGAGGCGTCAGGTTTTAGCGGTTGGAGGATTTCTCTTTAGTCTTTGGTTAAAGACCAGGAGCCATTTCTGCTGCTAACGCTAGGCTAGCATGTTAGCTTTGGTTGTATTTACCCAGAATGCCTTACGCTGTGGTCCGCTTTCTGCTTTGGATTGGTCTCTGGCCCGCATGGCGTTCACATTCAAACCGAACCAGAGTTCACTTCAACCGAACCCAGACCGAGGTTTGGAGGACCAGAGGTCAGAGGTCGATTAGCATTCACACCTCACCAACCGAACTTTACTTTGGCTAGGCAAACGGACCGGAGTCAGATTAAAACAGACCAAACGTTGCTGATGTGAATGCATCCTTTGATACTGCTTTGTGATTGGCTGATTTGCTATTTCTGCTAACGAGCAATTAACCCTGAAGTACCTCATGTAGAGAGAGCAGGTTACCGAAGATAGAAAAAAACCACAACACTTAAAATGTCTAAAATTCATCAAGTGCGATGGTTTCCTGCGTTTAAAGCATCAGAGATGGCGGAAGGCGGACGTCACACGCCGGGATCAGCAGACGATCTTTGGCAGACGTGCTACAGGAAATGGCAAACAGACAAACATGCTTTGCTTTTGGGAGTGTTGGCGGGTTTCTCCCCTCGCTCTCCTCCGTATGATATGTTTACCAAATACCTGTTTAGAATGCGGCGGTGGCAGCGCCGCGCGCTCCCTTCAAGTCCCCGAGGATGCTCAGCAGTAAATGGCGGTATTATTTGTCAGCTCTGGCAGTGTCTTGAGGCTGCTTCAGAGAGATACAAGGAGGCAACTGATAAGGAGAGCATCAGAAGGGCAGTTAATTGCCTCCAGTCTCCGGGAGCTGGGGAATATTTAAAATCTATGGGATTAAAGACAGATTAAAAACTGCAGAAGCAGTGGGCCCAATGGCGCTTAAAGATTGCAATCAGCAAGGGTAATGGCGGAGAAGAAGGAGGGGAGAAAAAAGAGAGAGAGAGAGAGAGAGAGGGGGAGGGAATGAAAAAGTGAACGAATGCTGCAGCAGAAGGAGGTGGGAAAAAAATGACAGATAGGAAATTCAGATCCGCTCCTAATGCCCAGGGTTCCATCTTGTAAGCACGATTCATCTACGTGTAAATCGTTTTTTTCCTGCGTCTTTTCTTCTCCCCCCCACTCCTCCACTGCTCATCCCAGGCCTGCTTTGCTAGCGTAGCCGCCGCCGCCGCCGCCTCTCTGGCGCTTTGCAAGGCGGCCCTTATCAGCCCATCTGTGAATTAAAAGCGCTGCTCCCTGTGAGGATTAAGGGGCTGATTGAAGACGGCACGAAAACTAACTAATAAGTCGAAAATGTCAGGAGGGCACTCTATGGAAACTGTGTACTTTTCTAATAAAGCTGACGAACAGAGTGCAGCCGCTGAGTAAGGAGGGAGCGGAAAGTCAAACCCAGAACTCATGTGGTTCTGGTCTCACAGCATCAAACTGACAACCATCAGGAAAAAACAGCCAATGGCAGCAACTTCTGCCCTAATCTGGAGGAACCCCCCCCACCCTGCAGGATTATTAGCAGCACAGCTCCACGGTTAGCGATAACTGCAGTGCTATCATTAGCGATATTAATGACATCAGGAGCTTATCGGGGATCTGAAGGCATCACAAATTACAGAAGAAAGAAAAACACGGGCCACATGCGCTGATATGTCTCTGTTTGGGTTAAAGAGGACAAGATGTGCCCAATCCTGGATTGTTTCCCCACCTTATCAGAAGCCCACTCACTTAATCCTGTTAATTACTACACGAGATACTTAAGGTATCGTCTCCACAATCAGCCGTTCGCTTTGCATATCAGCAAAAAATCTGTGGTGTTTTTTTCCTTCATAATCCATTTTTATTCGTCTTCCTCCTCTCTCCCACACTTCCTCTGCTCTCTGTCTGCAGTCTTTCATTGAAAGATTAGCCTTATAAATTATGCATTGGTGGGTAGTGGGGGTAATCCGAGGCAGAGATAGAATCGGCCAAGTGTTGAAGGGGCATCGGAGGCAGCGCCACCATCATAAATATGAAACAGATGTTGGGTGACATTTTAAAAAAGTGAATCCAATCCGCTCCTCTGCTGCGTCTGGTGTTTTCATACGCAGTGAGGAACCTGACATCCCCCTCTCCCTCAGTCTCCCTTACTCACCATTTCTTTCCACTCTTCCCTCTTTTTTTCTCCGTAATCCTGTGGAACCAGTGATGCATAGATTATATTCTCCCTTTATGCAGCATGTGTCCTATTGGAGCCAAGAAAAGCCTCCAAATGCCACTTCCATCTGAAATGGCATCTAATCTGCCCTGATTAAAGTCTATTTTAAATTCTTTGGGACGGAGAAATTAAATGATGCTTTAAGAAAGTGTTGGCATGCAGACTGTGAGGTTATGTAAATATGAGATGCTTCAGATACGGAGAGATGTTCTGATTGCACGTTCAGAGAAGAACAAAGCCGTGCTGATGTTTGGTGGTGCCGTAAAGCGTCGCGCGGCGCTGCGATTGTTCTGCGGCTGGCAGCGGCCCTGCGGACTCTGCGCCGGTGTCTTTTCATGGCAGAGACGTCGTCTCATCGTCCCGCTCATCCCGCTTTGTCTCGTCTCCTCTCCACTCCTCACAGCGGCCTCGGCTCTATTCTGCCGCTCCGCACGCAGGATCCTGTTGTTGTGCTGCATTGTGGGTTTTGTTTGGTGCTAGAAAACCAAGATAATGGCGGTTGGAACAGCTCTCAAGCCTTTTGTTTGCGTCTTTCTCATCTTGCATTTGTTTTTCTTGCTTAGGCTGGGAAAAAGAATAAAAACCAAAGGATTCAAAGGTTTTTATCAGGCTGGAGATCAAGGTTTTGGCCACAGTTATGTGCATTTCCTAACCATTAAATTGACTTTTGACTCATTGTCTCCAGCTTTGCATTCACAAAATCTTCCTGTTGAAATCTTTTGATGATGTATTTCAACTGGTTTCCATCCAGGGTGGCTTATAAACCAGTTTAATGTCGTCATGGACATTAAACTGGAACAAGACACAACCTGGAGCTCAAGGTGAGGCTGTAAAAACCCAACACCCTGGTGGTGGCAGAGTCATGCTGCGGGATTTTTGGGATTTTATTTTTGGTCTACGCTTTGGGTTTTTGTCATTGAGAGGAATTTAAATATTGTTTCTGTTTCTGCACGTTTTGTTTTCTTTGACTTGTGTGGAAAAGTTAAAAATGACAGAAACATAAATAAAATAATTCACAACATTTATAACCCAGAACAAACCGCAGAACTGAGCTCCTGAATATTGATCCCCGACCATCATGCCTCCCTCACCGTGTCCGTACAGCACAAACAAACACTCAGCCACACGCTCCAGAAAGATGCGGGAACATTTTCCACTTTTATCTGATGAACAAACAGTTTTGCTTCTTTTACTGGGAGTTGTTGATGCCTGAAACCGTGAAGTAGAATTTTATTTTTTATGGACATAAAGCTCCTGCATGTTGTTGAAAAGTCACTTGTAACTTTTGACTTATTTCAAGTACTCCAGTTTTTTTGGTAGAAACTCAACAGAAACGTTTGGTGAGATGTTGAGTTTTTTCAGTGTAAGGGGAAAACGCGATGCTTCCCAGCAGAGAGGAAAAGAGGAGCTGCACGTTTTCAGAGAGGAGGTGATGAAGAGTATGATAGAGGAAGAGGATGATGGCTGCAGGGAGGGGGGCTCCCCCGGCCGTCAGTCAAACTGGGATGAGGAGGCCTTATCTCCTTCACACACGTGACCCCCTAACCTCGCCCCCTCCACCCCGGCTGCCATCCATCCTCTCCGTCCGCTTCACCTCCAGCTTTCTTTCGCTGCTGAAATATTTCACTTCAAGAGGAAACGGGGAAATTTGAAAATCTTTGTAGTGAAAATCGATGATTTGGAGCCGTTTTCCTTTTCAAGGCTGCAGAGAGCCAAGGAGAGCTGCTTCTCTGCTGCAGGGAAACGATAATAAATGACAAATGGAGGCATGTGGCAGCGGGCTGGATGGACCATTTATTGATCAGAGATCGGAGAACTTTGGTGGGCGGGATTCGTTTTAATGTTTCAGGAAAATCTGATTCATCACCAAGCTGCAGCGAAGCCAAATATCTAAAATAAAGAACATTTAACATGACAGAGGGAATAAATTCAGCATTATGATTTAATTTGAATGGAGCGATCATTAAACCACCAGTGAACATGAAGGCGGGCCGAACCAGAACTTTGTCAGAATATTTCAGCTCTGAAGCGATTCGCCGACCAGCTGAATGGAAACGTCGCTGGTTCTGGTGAACAACCAGTTAAAGTCCAAACCCTGGCAGGAGCGATCAGCCGGCCCAAAACGCTGCAGCGACAAACCGGCAGGGTGCTCACGATGCGTTCAGGTACGTCCGGTTCACTGGGTTATCCAAGTTCACAAACAATTCAGCAGAGATTAAAAAGGAAATTTAAACTTGTTTTTATTCTCAAATGTCTGAACAGTTTCTTTTTTTCTCTTCACTGCACAAAAACCGTACCAGGATGTGACTTTTGTGTAACATTTGATCCCTACGATGTTTATTATTTACCATAGAATAACAACAATACGATTAAGTTAACGATATATTTAGTCTGAGATTGATTTTATAAACTAGTTGGGTTTTATTTTGGGGTATCAGGAAATGCAGGCCACACATTTTAGATATTTATTTTTAAAAGAAGCATGAAAACATAAATAATAATTATTAATGGTTTGTACTGTTTTGTGTTGGTCTCCGTTATAAAAAGCCAGTCAGACACGTTCAGCTCACAGGTTTAATAGACGTAGAGGAAGTGTGTGTGCAGAACCCGGCGGACGTTCACACCGTGAGGAAGGAGCAGCGGCTGCAGCTCAGGCAGGGAAACGGATCCGGTCACAAACGGCTGAAGCTCAGAGCTGTCGGTCTGTAAACGGCTCAGTTCAAGTCTCTGAACGCATCTGATGAATATAATAAAACTGGACCAGGCGTCTATGGAGAGAAGAACTTGGAAAGCAAAGAGCTGAGTATCATCTGTGGAGAAAATCATCTTCCATTTCCTCCGTTGCATTTTAACCCCCTCATGTTTAAGTCTGATGTGTTTGGTTGTTCCTGCAGTCAGAAAGTTTTCCTCCTGTTTCTGCTTGTGGCTCCTCCAGCTTCACTGCATCAGACCTGCTAATTATTTCTGCGTCTGCCAAAGAGAAGAGGTAACACCTCGGTTTAATTTAGCTCCTGTCAGTCAAGTGGGTTGAAGTTTCTGCATTAAACAGCCTCCAGCGTCGGCTGAATCCCTGGCGAAGTCGTTGCTCACACGCATGCGGCGCATTATCACCTGCACAGGTGAGGCGTGTTGCTCTGCTGGCTGTCCTGTCAGCAGTCGCTGCTTCCCAGCACTCTGAGCCTGGAGGCAGAAAACCTCCTCTATCTGCTTTACATGCCGTCCTTTCAGAACGTTACCGTCGTCCTGTTTCTGCTTTTACTACAGGACAATAGAACCTGCTTTTGTTCTGAGGAGCCATGACACAGATCTGTTATAAAGACATCATGGACGGATAAATCTGACTTTAAAAGTGTTTAAAATATTTGAGACAAGTGAAATCTCACCTTTCAAATTTCCTGTCCGTTAGTTTTGAAATCGGGGAACGTTCCACCAACATGCAGCATTTTTATTTTACTTTTTAAGATGCAATTTTTAACTTTTATATTAAATATTTTTGGGCATATTAGTTGGAGCTGTCACCACGTTGTAACAGTTTGATATGAGACAGATGGTCTGAAAAAATCAATCTCTGTATCTCCCGGTACTAACCAGAACCAACCAGAGCCAGGAGGCGGGGCTTAGCGCTGTCAATCACCCTCTTTGCTCTCTGCTACGTTATAGTTAGCATAGCCTGTCATGAATGCTAAGGCTAGTTAGCATAGCTACCAAGTGGGCCGGTTCTGGGCCGGTCCAGTGGGTCGGTTCTGGGTCGGTCCAGCGGGTCGGTCCAGCGGGTCGGTCCAGCGGGTCGGTCAAGTGGGTCGGTCCAGCGGGTCGGTCCAGCGGGTCGGTCCAGTGGGTCGGTCCAGCGGGTCGGTCCAGCGGGTCGGTCCAGCGGGTCGGTCAAGTGGGTCGGTTCTGGGTCGGTCCAGCGGGTCGGTCCAGTGGGTCGGTCCAGCGGGTCGGTCCAGCGGGTCGGTCCAGCGGCCGGTCCAGCGGGTCGCTGTCCGCCCAGGCGGTGTGGTTCCCTGGTTCTGTGGATCCGGAGCGGGCGGCGGGCCTCAGTGGGAGTTTTCCTGGCTCCTTTCTTTCCCTCCCAGTGAAACAAACATTTGAAGGCTTTTGTGCCGCCTGTCTGTGTTTTACCATTTCAAAACGTTGTCTTCTTACGGGTGATCTAAACTATAATCACCTTGACATCCGTCAAGCTCGGGCATGAAACAATGCCGCCCGGCTGCTCAGAACTGAACATCAATAAGCTTAGAGGCACGCTGCCTTTCCCCGCGATTTACACTTTAATGCAAATAGCCGGCTTTGTACTCTCCATATGAAAGGTGTTATTAAATCTTATTTTGCATTATTCTGGGTTTGGGGGGGATAAATCTATCAAAGGGTTCAGAATTCAATAACTTCAGTTTTTTCGCGTTGTTTTTATTTATTCAAAATTTTAATTAAGTTTTGATTCCGAATGCGTTGGGGGGTAAATTGACGGGTAGCGAGGGGAGAGGATGGGGAGGTTCCCTGTGAAGTTGAGCATCTCCTCCTCCTGCAGTCTCTGCTCACCAACAGCAGCTGCACGTTTCCAGGGAAACACTGCAGGTATGCCGCTCTGACATGCATGAAGCTGCTGAAAGTCCCAGCGAGCCTCAGGCCAGGCGGGGTCAGCCCTCCTCCCTGGTCCGACCCGTTCGGCTGCAAAGTTATGGACTGAGGCCTTCCTGGGTCAAACCTCTGCAGGTCGGTCCAAACGACAGCACCGGAAAAGATTCACAAATCTGGGCTGATGATGCTAAAGTTCACGTTGTGTTTGGAGGAAGTTTGCAAACACAATCACAACTGAAGCATGGCGGTGGCAGCATCATGGTGTGGGGTTGTTATGGCGGTGCAGGTTAAAAAGCAGATTTCATTTTGAAGATATTTTGAAGGAACATCAAAGCATGAAGTTAAAGTTGAGACACAAAAGGACGATGTTAGAGTTATAGAGCTATAGACGCAGAAAAGCTGTTTTTAGAGCGACCATGAAGAAGTAGGCGGAGCCAAAACTGCAGCAAACTGAGAACCCAAAGGAAGGAAACCAAGAACCAGGCTGGTACAAGTAGAGCTCTAGCATTTTGCTAAAGGTTCACTCCCCTTTTCAAGGCCTCCCATTGATCTCCTCGCCCCAAGTTGGGTTACAGATTCAAACTCCACAAATGAACCAGACCCTCTAAACGGGTCGGAGTTTGATTAAACACCAACAAAAAGCCCAAAGCTTATTTCCTTATTTGTGTCAGCAGTTTTATTGTTGTTTTTAATGAGACCAGTGTGGTCAGGGCTTTGACCGGGTCCCATACTGTAAGGGTGACGGTACCGAGGGGTCCAGTCTGAGTCGCGGGCTAAGCCAGGGACTACATCGTGTCTAACCCGGTTTGTCCGGTTGTACTCGGGTGTCGGATGTTGGCTGTGGTTTCTGAAAACAGCCTTAAAAGCCTCGTGCTTTCAATTAAAGCATCCATCACGGATTACTCACACAAAAACACACCTTCTGCCTGCTAAGAGTGCTGCCTGTTACTTACAAAGGGTTTACAAATCCCACCTCGCCGCCTGGGGCTACAGCACCAACACACACACACACACACACGCGCGATGATGGCCGGCTCCTTCGCCGTTCCCATCCTCTGTCTCCGTCCTGCTCTCGTTGTGCTGTGTAAAGCGATCAGCGGCTATTTTAAGGTGGCAGCGGGACGATGAGGTGCCTCAGCGCAGGAATGCGGCGCTGCTTGTGTCAGGATGTCGGACATGCCAGGAAACCCACACCGCTTGCAGACAATACTTCCAGCCGAACCCCCACCAGACAGGCCGTTCTGAGTGGTAACCGAGCCCTGGACGATGTGTCTGTGTGTGTGTGTGATTTCTAACCTCTCGGCCCTGATACCAATCTAAATAAACCCTGTTCAGCTCAGGTGACGAGGAGGAGGAGTGAGGAAGCAGGAGGTGAGGAAGGGAGCTGGAAGGGGGGCCATGCTGAGTTTGCAGTAACCACAAAGCCCCCTTCGTTCTCCCCTTCTCCTCTTCCTCCCCTCTTTCTGTACACTGTATCATATTCATTTGCAGATAAGTGCGCTCACAGGCTACTGTTGGGCCTGGAGATATACTCGCCGACTCGGCTTTGAGCGCAGACGACCGTCAATCTGTTCTCCCTGAAAACCTTCCTCTCAGATCAGCTCGTGTTTACATAGCATTACCATATATTAAGCTGCGCATTTTCATGCATAGCGTCCCTGTCGCAGTTCTGACAGCAGAAGAGAGGCGGAAAGCAAACCGGAGGCCCAAAGGGAAGGGAGCAGCCCCATTCCTCGCCATTGATATTCATTACAGTAGATCTACCCAGGCTGAATCTGCCTCCCGCCCCCTGGGGGACACAAACACTTTATGTCCTTATCAGTGTTGGGAACAAGGATTTTCTCCTCAGCTAACAACAACAGTAGCTGCAGTTTCTGGTTTTCCTGCGCTTCTTTAGGCCTCGGCGGCTGGCGTTGTGTTTAATCTCTGCGAACACAGCCCACCTCTCTGCTAGATAAGGCGACCGGGTTCCACGGACGGCCCACACCCCTGGTGTCCACACACACACCGGTTCCCCCAGCCTCAATCACTACCGGTGTATGCTCTCTCTACACTACAGTGCACAAGTGTGAGTAAAGCCAACATTATCTCCAGCAGAAGCTGGTTTAACCGCGTTGACCTCTGAGGAAGAGTTGACCGATGAAATCCTGATACCAAACAGGATCAGTTCCCTTCAACAGACCAGACATTCTTTTGGTTCTTCATGACGTCTCAAATCATTGGAACAGTTCAACCCCACAGCATGACTCTGCCATCGTCGAGTTTCACTGTGGTGTTAGCGTTCCTTCAGGCTAACACCTTCAGGTCCAATCTGACTAGAGCTCCATTTTAATCACATTTGTAGCGAAATGAAAACAGAACTTCTTCTGCCTTTCTTTGAACAACGGAGAGCTTCCAAAAAACATAATCAGCAGTTGATCCAGTCCGTTTGCCTAGAAAGTCTGGATTGTTTGGTGACCCGTGAATCCGTAATCGAACACTGGTCCTGCAAACCGTCTGTCGTTTCCTTCAGTGGGTCTTGGTGCAGCGCCCCCACAGGCCAGGAGGGGAACAGCTTGGTTTGACTCAGAGAACCACAGCAGCTGGAGGTGGAGCAGATGATGGAGTTCTGGTTCCAGTAGAACCGGGTGTACCGGACCATCAGGAGGGAAAAACATCCATTAGGAACCTCTGAGTCCAGAAACAGAACAACTGCATTCAGTCTGAGGTTCTAGACGCATCCGGATCTGGTTACTGATCAGGTGACGGGACGGCACTGAGGGACATCAAAGAGCGATTCACAGATAAGCTTTAATTAATAAGAAAATACCAAAACAATGACTGAAAGTTTCGTCAGCCAGCTGATCTACACCCTCACCTCTTTGTAAATATAGTTAGCTTGTGAAATACCAAGCTAAAACCGCCATCTTTAAATAAACAAGGCGACGTTTTTGACAGCGACACGCAGCTACAGCTTGACAGTTTGTCAAATTTGTTAATGCTGCTCTCCTTAGCACCAGCAGCACATCCTGAATTGACTAATAGTGCGTGAAGCTCACATGGCAGGTGGCTGTTCACCTGCTCTTGACACCCACTGAGGAGTGTGCCTGCCTGTGGTTATCTGTATATGTGGTTTATCAGTTAAGCCCCAAACAGGGAAAGTTCATCCTCTGTATAGATCATATCAGAGAGTGTTGACAGCAAGCGAGTCTTAGGTAAGCAGCTCTGTGAGCGCCGTGACTTGGCTTTGTGTTGTTCTAGACAGATTTCACAATTAATCACCTTCTGGCTGGAGATTCCTCCCATGCTGAGCGGCGTGCTGGCCGCTGCTCCCAGAGCAGAGATGGGATGGAAACGGAGCTAACTGTGAACACGAGTCGTTCTCTGCCGTGTCTGAGAGGCGGAATATTCAATAAGTGATAAATGTCTTTCCTCAAGACATTCCACGGTTCATTTTGACTTAAACTTCTACTTCACTGCAAAAACACAAAATCTTAACATCTTTTAAATGTTTTTGTCTAATTTTTAGTGCAAATGTTTTAGTACACTTAAAATAAAACTAACTTACAAGCAACTTTTCAGCAATTTGCAGGAGCCTGTTTTACATCTACTAGCAGATTATTTCACCCATAATATGGAAAAATGTCTCATTAATGTCTTGCTTTTCAAAAATATTAAGGGACTGTTGACTTAAAACAAGCTCCTATGTTTTACTTAAATGTGAAATGTAAGTTAATTTAGTTTTATTTCAAGTGTACTCAAATATTTGCTCTAAAATCTAGAGAAGAAATGCTTGGTAAGAGTTTGTGTTTTTGCAGTGGAGCTATATTTTGGGATGTGATGCATTCACTGACTCGGATGTTCATCGGTTCGTTATTATTATTCTCAGTCCGTTTTCTTCTGCCGCAGAATTGTGACGCATGTCTCCCATTGACGATGTAAAAGTCTAATAAAGTGCGACCTGAACGTTCAGGCTGCAGAAAACTGTCGGGCTCCATTAGGCTCCACTTGTCGAAGTGACTCAGATTGGGTCATTTTTGGGTGAAAACGCCAGAATTTTGTCTTTCAGACTGATGTGGAACAGTGGGATGTTGGTCATATTTGTGCAAAAAAAAATGGATTAGAGTCTCTTAAACTATAGTTTAAGTCAGACCTATAGACTAATAGGCCCAAAGTAGACTTACTTTGGGCCTTTAAGTCCCAAAGTAAAATAATAATAAATTGTAAAATAAGTAAAATTTTACAATTTTACAATAAGTAAAATCTTATTGTTTTAAGATTTTACTGCTTTTGTCTTCAGAACATAATTTGTGAAACCTTTCGCATTTTTAGCTCTTGTTTAGCATCAAGGTACCGGGACGCCCAGGATGCTCTTACGCCTCCTCGGTTGAAATCCCAGGATGGCGTCAGTGAACGTGGTACCTTTGCATTGCTGTCCTCCAGACGTTTTTGCTCTTCTTCCATACAACTTCAGGAGAATGAGTGTCATATTCATCTGCCTAGTGGTCCTTACAGTGGTCCTCCCAAGCCCCAACGGTCTGACAGGGTTTCCTTGCCAACCCTGTGGTGCATTCAGTGTTGTTGGAATTACGTGTCATGCACCAAGGTCTTGGATGAACGAAGAGGTTGGGCTGCCAGAATGTTCCAGGCAAAATTGTGCGTTCTTTGGAGTAGACGGTTGCAAGGTATTGGTACTGTACCCAGTAATTTCCTGACTGACTGAGGCAGGATAGGACCCAAGCTTTCAACTCACCTTCCTGCAGGCCCCAGCACTCCCAGTCCCACTTACGGTAGTATTCTTCATGCCAAGCTTGTAAAACTAGCTTAGCTGTGGGGAAGACTTCAGGGTCTGGGCAGTTGTACTTCCATGTGGAGACGAAGGTGGTACTTGTTTTCCAGATGTCACATCGAGGCGAGGCTTCATTCTTGACCCATTCGGTGTCATTAAGACTGTCAAAAATCATTTTGGCTACACACTTGTCAGTTTTTGCAAAGTCTTCTTTAGGAACCTGTAGGAGTTGGAAGGCGTTGTACATACATGTTGGCATAATGTGGCCATTCAACCCTTCGGGGGAGCGAGCCGCTCCCTCTGGGAAGTCTCCTTCAAAGTATGGCGAATCATTTTGAACAGAATCTGATACTTGTAGGAGTTAATCTGTTTCTGGAGCGTTTTTAAACATTGATTGACGTGCCGAGTCCAGTCCGCCGTCTACTGGTACCTTCAGGCTCCACCTGGAAACCAGACAGAGGACGGTTGTCCTAACAGGAGGATCTCCACCGTTGTGTTTGAAGGGAGGACACAAGCCTTATTATCTTCCTGACAGCCACAAATTACCGCTGGCTCGCCGTCCCTCGCATGAATGGACAGACACAAGACGCTCTCTCTCCCTCGCTGCGTCTCTGAGCTTCACGCGTCGCACGTCAAGGTGGGCCAGCAGCCTCTGGATGTTAGTAGTGGCAGTGCTAGCTTTAGCCTTAATTCAGGTGCATTAGTGGGAGGATGAATGTGTAACCTTTCAGTTTGTTGTTTGAGGGAAACCCGACACCGTTGTGGGCGGGCCTAATTGGTCCTAATGCCGGCCTTGTTCTGCACCTCTTTCATGGCTGTAATTAGGCTAATGGAGGGCGCCAGAACCAGACTGGGAGCCACGCCGGGGGTCAGCAGCCAGCGGCCCGGAGGACGCCCCGCCGCCTGGTTGAACCCGAACAAGGAGGCCTTTAGAGGCCCGGAAGAACCAGCGGCAATTTGGTTTGGTGACGGAGGGTTGGAAACATCAGGGAATAAAAATCAGAATGAAGGAAACTCCTTTGTTTGCTGGAGCTAAATGTTGCTTCGCTGCAAAGATCTCCATGTTTTCATCCAATGAATCGTCCGGAACGATGAAAACTGATGAAGGCTTCAGTTTTACAAGATTCCCGCCGCCATGTTTCTGAAATACGTCACATTTTGTTGCTGCACAGCTTCCTGAAAGTTACAGTTTCATCCCCAGGACTTTTGGGAACATTGAGATGTTTTTGGTAAATGTGAGACCTGTCCTGTTAGGTTCTGTCCTGTTTGGTTCTGTCCTGTTTGGTTCTGTTTGGTTCTGTCCTGTTCGGTTCTGTCCTGTTTGGTTCTGTTTGGTTCTGTCCTGTTAGGTTCTGTCCTGTTAGGTTCTGTCCTGTTCGGTTCTGTCCTGTTTGGTTCTGTCCTGTTAGGTTCTGTTTGGTTCTGTCCTGTTAGGTTCTGTCCTGTTTGGTTCTGTCCTGTTAGGTTCTGTCCTGTTTGGTTCTGTCCTGTTTGGTTCTGTCCTGGTCGGTTCTGTCCTGTTTGGTTCTGTCCTGTTCGGTTCTGTTTGGTTCTGTCCTGTTTGGTTCTGTCCTGTTCGGTTCTGTTCGGTTCTGTCCTGTTCGGTTCTGTTTGGTTCTGTTTGGTTCTGTCCTGTTCGGTTCTGTCCTGTTTGGTTCTGTTCTGGTCTGTTCTGTTTGGTTCTGTCCTGTTTGGTTCTGTTCGGTTCTGTTTGGTTCTGCAGGTGAGGAACATTTCATGCAGAAGCAGAAACTCCTGAATATCAGAGTCGTCTCTATCAGTAACTGTTCGCTACCTGAGAAGTGAGGCGGTGGTCGTTCAGCGCTACGGCGCCACCTGGACTTTATTTCAATAATTTCTGCTAAAAGTCTGTTTCTCACAGAAGTAAAGATGTCATGAAATCCCCTCCAGTCTCCCGTCTTCTTCTTTAAGTCAGGTGGGTCCGATATCCACTTTCAATTAGCTTATCTCTCCCTCCTTGCTGTCATTGCTCTTGTCTTTTGTTATCACCTTTATTGGCTCACCTGTCGGTCACCATGGAGACGGAGTCCTCAGTGACGACACCAGCAGCTTTGTGCTGAGAGCAGAACATGTAGACTAAATCATTCAGGGAGACATTTTGGACTTTTACTCTGAAGGTCTTCCATCAACCGCAACGCAGGTGACGGTAGATCCTGACCTTTGACACATTTCCTGCTGCATGTTACTGTGAGCATCTTTTGCTGTGGACACGAGCAGAAAAGTTTGATTTTCACCCCTCAGCTCACATGTTTTTCATGTTAGCCACTTGAATTTCAGGATGACGGCCATTTTACGGCCAAGATGGCTGCCGTTTGTAGAGCCTTTTGCACCAATTGTGCTGCAACTTTAAAGTTGCGTCATGTAGCAGCAGCATGTGCACCAGTCTGTGTTGTGTTAGTGGTTCGCGTTAGCTTACATAAAGCTTTTCATCTGTTCAGCAGTGTAATGTTACCTTTTGCAATTTTTGTATGTGTTTAGTGCATTAGCATTAGCATGGCTACGATTCTTGGCGGCTAATGTCTGGTAGATGCTGCAGAGTTTAAAGTTAAGATTAAAGTATGAAGGACAGAGTGTGAACAGATCAGGTTATTGATCCAACCTTCATAATTATAATGTTTTAGTTTTAGAAAGCGAAATGGTTCTGGATGTATTTCTTTAACTACTTCTAATTTCAGAAAATATCTTCCAATCAGACCAGCTACTGAAGTTATGATATAATCTTTGATTTATCTAAATAAAAATGTGTTTTTACATCTGCTGAAAGGAAAAGTACGTTATCCAGATATTAGATGTCATAAATCCTGATAACATAAAGGAGAGCGGAGGAACCGTCGAGTGAGAGAGAGAGCGAGCGAAGGAGGAAGAAGGAGCAACATAATGCTTCCTGTGTCTTCTGGCAGTTTAGCTTTTGTTTGAAATGAAAATTCAGAGTGTTTGAGGGATTACAGTGGATTGGCAGGCCTGTGGGAGCCAAGCAGTTATCTGTACACCAGTAATATGGAGTATGGTAATCATCGCAGTGTGTGTGCATGCAGAGGAGTGTGTGTGTTTGTTCTTTTGCAAACCGATGAGTGGCAATTCAACTAAACACACATCGAAGCTCCTTCTCTGTTTTGTTTTGTTTGACCACCTTTTCTCTTCTTTTCCGCTTCCGAATCTGGGAACGAAATCCTCCAGAACAAACAAATAAATCCTGAATGTGTCCTCTGATTGGGTCGCTGCCTTTGAGTTTTTATCCTTCATCCAAACTTTCACCGTGTCGCTGCTTTGTCATCCCTTCATCTTCCTCAGCAGCGCAGAAAAACCGCCGCCGCGCTCCGTTGATCTCAAGAGGCGGTGTTTAAGTTTTGATTAATGTTGGTGTTTTAACTTGTAGCTGTGGAGGTGTGTGTGTGTGTGTGTGTGTGTGAGACTCCTCTCTCACCTCAGCCTCCAGCGGTTCAGCAGGAGGTGATGTTGTGGTTGAGGCGAACCTGTAGGGCCGACCTGAGCATGAACACAAACAGCAGCTCAACCGACATTCCTGAACACCTTTCAGCCAATTTACTTTAAATCCGTGTTTCACTCAACAACAAAACTCCAACTGTAGGGAGCGACCCGGCGGGACGGGTCGGGTCGGGTCAGTCTGACCCGGCGGGACGGGACGGGACGGGTCGGTCTGACCCGGCGGGACGGGACGGGTCGGTCTGACCCGGCGGGACGGGACGGGTCGGTCTGACCCGGCGGGACGGGACGGGACGGGTCGGGACGGAACGGGTCGGTCTGACCCGGCGGGTCGGGACGGGTCGGGATGGGACGGTCTGACCCGGCGGGACGGGCCGACCCGGCGGGTCGGTCTGACCCGGCGGGACGGGACGGGACGGGTCGGTCTGACCCGGCGGGACGGGACGACCCGGCGGGACGGGTCGGGTCGGTCTGGGACGGGTCGGGTCGGTCTGACCCGGCGGGTCGGGTCGGAACGGGTCGGTCTGACCCGGCGGGTCGGGACGGGTCGGGTCGGTCTGACCCGGCGGGACGGGACGGGTCGGGTCGGTCTGACCCGGCGGGACGGGTCGGGACGGGTCGGGTCGGTCTGACCCGGCGGGTTGGGTCGGGACGGGTCGGGTCGGTCTGACCCGGCGGGTCGGGTCGTCCTCTGCTGCTCATCATTTCTCTGGTTTTGGTTTTGTTTAAAGATTTCATTTAGTTAAAATGTTGGTAGAAAAACATCAGAGACCTGAACCGAGCCTCAGTGCAGAACCAGCTGTCCAGGTTCTAGTCAGCGCTGCAGGAACCCGTCCTGAACAAAACCCGTTTAAAACCAAGAACTGGAGACGATGAAGGGAAACGTAAAAACCTTCTGAAGCTGAGGGTCACATGCTGACCTCAACATGGCTTCTGCAGCTCAAACATTGAATTGTTCCTGTTTTTGGTTAGTTAACTAAAAATAAAGTTGATCAAACTAAAATATCCCAAATTTGAAACTATCTTCAGAACAATCATCCTGCCGTTCAGAATCATCCAGAATCCGTCAGCAATGCCGATTCAGCCGCTGAAGGTTATGCTAATAAATTTAGCTCGAACCCAACATGTTTGTGTTTTCGGTTTTCCTCCAGACTTTGAGTCTTTAAACTCGATCATCGTTTCTTCGTTTCTCGCTCTGCCTCATGACTCGTCTCACGTTTCTAACTTCTTCCTTGTTTGTCTCTTGACACGTCTGAAGGCCTCTTCCTTTATGGTCAGAAACATTTTTAGAAATTAAACCATCTCTTCTGTTTCTTTTCATGCCATTCCTCTTTTTTCTTCACGCTGTTGATTCTTTCACACATTTGGAGCCGCAGAGCTTCAGCGCCTGCCGACGTTCACACGTCGTCCCTCCAGCAGACGTGAACGTCTCTATGTTTGTGTCCAAACACGCTGCAGATTTTCTCCTGGCTTAGTCGTCTGTCAGCTGCTTCAGCTGTGGAAACTACAAACTGCAGCTTCCTCCTGCTCTGTTGGTGCATAAATACGTTAAAATGCATTAGTGCGACGCTGCACAGAAATCAAGACGAATGCTGCATGGGTCTGCGTGCAAAACTTCTGCTGGGGAAGGAAGTTTGATGTTTAGGAGGTGTGGTCTGGTGGGGAGAAACGAGCAGTCAGCGTCTAACTGGAGATGAAGGTATTTTTTCCATTTCAGATTTTAAAATCAGACGATCCAAACGTTCCTCCTGACCTGTTTGTTTCTGCTGCGGTTTGATTTTCTCTGGGTTGTAACAAACCATATCAATATGTTTTCCAGAGAATAAAGCATGAAATGTTTCTCTGCATCATAAACGCCGGCATCCTGCCTGCTGGCGCTGTTAGTCAACCAAAGCCACGGGGTCAGAGGTCAGGCAGTAAACGCTGTAAATGATTAAAGGAAACTCACCTGAGTCCTGAGCCAGCTCACACACACACACACATGAATTATTTGATCAGTGTGTGTGTGTGTGTGTGCTGGCTGGGATTAAATCCTGAGAGCAGAACAAAGGAGCAGCTGCGTTAAAGCTGCAGTTTAGTGTAATTTGCTAATTACTGGGCTTGTTTCTCTGGTTTCTGGAGCCTCTGCTGCTCTTTGTGAGGAAGCGTCTGATTACATGGACCAAGTGACACTGACTGCTACAGAGATCTGGGACCATAAACCCTGAGAGCTGCTGCCCTGCAGGAGAAATGTCACTGCAACGAGGAGATTCAGATTACAGCTCAGACTCCGTCCAGACCAGTTTCATCACTTCTGTCCTGATGGTGAGGCAGCGTGACCATCAGGTGTGTTTCAGTGAACAGAGGCGATCAAAGCATCGGCGCCCGCAGGGGAGGGAAGCCACGGACCACGTTGGACCGCCATGGATGGCCAGGAACCACCATGGACCGGCTAGAACCTCCTGGAACCGCCACGGACCGCCATGGTCCTGTCTCTGATTGGCTGAGGAGAAACCCTGTGATGAAAGTTTTTTGAGTCCAGCGACGTTTTTCCTCTCTCAGACTTTGTGAGCAGCCTCACATCTCCAGGTTTGTTCTGACAGATTGGGAGTTTTTTAAAGTCCGTCCTCTCTGCCCGCCATGACACATCCCCCCCCTCCCCGCCCCCTCCCTGCGGCTGAAGTGGCAGATGAATGAACCGGACCCGGCGTGAAAGAGCGGACGGAGACGAAGGTCACCTACCTGCCGCTGCCTTTGTCCCGACTGCAGAAGGAAACAAAAAAGCGACGGCAGCAGAGAAAGGAAGAAGAGGAGCGCTGCTCTTCATCTCCTCTCCGTTCCTGCTCCGTCTGGCCTGCTTTTGTTCCCCGGTCGGGAGTTATATATCATGTAGGCGATGCATGAAGTTCACCTTGTCAGAGAAACCTAACACAGCCCTGCTGCGGCCGCGCGGTGTGTGTGTGTGTGTGTGTGTGGATTGTGGAATGCATAATGCCTCTCAGGTGTGAGGCAAGCCTGTCATCACCCCCATGGCTCGGATTGAACGCGACCCTTTTGATTCTTTATTTTACTCTCCTCTGTGTGTCTGACCTCCTCCACATGCATGTAATCTGCGTTGATAGAAACCTCTGCTGGGATCTTCACGCTCGCCTCCTGATGAACAACGCCGTCCGCCAGGCGTTGGCCCACAGTTAGCCGCCGCCGCCGCCGCCAGCCTCTCATCTTCATTCAGCGCTGGCCTGAATTCCTCGCCACACTCCATCCTCGCTTGTCCTTGCATTTTGTCCGGGCGCTCTTTGAAAAAAATCGTTTTTCTAATCTGAAAGTCTTCTGCTGCTAGATTTGAATGACACAGAGATGAAAGGGTCGGATTTAAAATCTGTCAGGAGTAAATTTGAACTCCATTGTGTACCTGATATGATGCCTGTTAATGTGCAGCACAAAGAGAGGAGAGGACTTTGTGCTGCTTTGACTTCTTCACTTTCTGCATGTTTAAACACCGGCAGCATTTTATTTCTTCAGGTTCAGAGGAGAACAGAGCAGAGGAACCTTCTGGAACGTCCGAGGCCTGAAATCGGCTTCAGCTGGAGGGTGACGTCGTAACGCAGCTGACTGACGCTGGCTGGTTGACCTCTGACCCCTGGAGACATTTAGTAATATCTTTAAAATGGTACAAACATTATTTGATTTGAACTGATTAGGATTTAACTGGAGGTATAATCTGGAAAGGAAGCTGGATTCTACTGAAGCTGAGCTGCAGTTCCTGATGAACGCCACCAGAGCAGAGGACGGAGTCATCAGCGTAACGGAGAACACGGCTCCGCTCACGCTGCTGGTCTTCTCACTCAGGTTCTGTTTTACATCATGTTTAAAATGTTGCTCCGTCTGACTACAGTGATAGGCTAGCATTAGCATGGATAGGCTAGCATTAGCATGGATGTACAGGCCATTAGCATGGCTGTGATAGCGTTAGCTTGCCTACCCGATCACACTCGACTTTCTTCTTTAGAGGAAATTTTATCAGGAAAGCCGTTTGGCTACAATATCTGCATTGTTTTTGACACATGCAGGTATAAACGTAATGTGATTTACAGTAATATTCCTGTGTGTCGCTTTGTAAACTGTTCAGAAGTTTGGTTCAGTAGAACGAACGACTGTGCGAAAGAGCTAGCTGCTGTTAGCCATAGTGGCTCAGATAATAATCAGATATTCTAAAATTTATTCTAAAATGATTGATTTGAGCCTTTTGCCTGTGAGAGTCTACAAGAGAATTAATATTATTATAAAGGGAGAAACGGAGGGGCCAAGTATGGACCCCTGTGGGACACCAGCTCTTTCTGAGAGATAACATTTATTTATGTTTGTGGGATAAAATGGGTCATAATTAGAGTTGGGTGGTGTGACTGGATATCAGTTCAAAGCAGCAGAGCGTTTGGATCCGTCCTCCTCTGCCGCCGCCACAAACCCCTGGTTCTGCACAAACACGCCGACAACACCACCAGCACTTCTGCTTGAGGCCCGCCGCCTTTCACATGGAAATATGTTTGTGTGTCACCGGCTGCACAAAGGGGGGCGGCGGTGGGGGTCCAGCAGTGATTACCTCTTAAATACATATAGATGCAGCTCTTTGAATGGCTGAGCACTGAGCAGGAGATTGGGTTAAATTAGATGTTAATCAGCTCCGTTCTCCTGTTGGTGAAGCGATAAGGCCTTCAGGACCCCCCCAACACACACACACACACACACACACCTCGCTCTGCTTTTTTATGCTAATGTTCGAGCTGTGCGGAGCCGCTCTCTGTCGCTGTCCCTCAGAGACGCCGATCGTTCGCTCACTGCATTTAATAACAAAGAGGAAGAGGAGATAAGTTGTGAAGCTCAGACTGAAAGCAGCACAGAAACACATTTGGGTTTTTCAGCGGGTTGAAAAAGGCCGAGTTAAAGCCGAACAGGGAGGAGGAAGAAAATCAGCTCCTTCCTTTTCAAAGGCGGCGCTGAAAAGTCGTGTATAAAATCCTCCAAGTTGTGAAAGACTCCTGGACAGAGATTATTGTGCTCCAGGATCCTGTTGCCTCATTCAAGGCACAATCAGCAGCTTTTCCAGCAGATGACATATTTATGTATTAGGACAAATAAGCATAATCTAGTGATATTGTGAGGCGCTCAGCTGAATATAAAGTCATTATATTCGTCAGTAGCTGTGGGCGTGGCCCGTGGAATCACCTCTGGGATGTTCATCCTGAGGCCCAGCGGCTGATGCTCCTGCTGCACGTTTAGAACCAGATCACAATAAAGTCGATCAAACTTTGTGTTTCTGTTGAAATTGAAAAAGTTTTCGCTTGAGGAGGTGGAGAAAGAAAAGGCAGCTTGGAGGTTCCAGCGACAGCAGACGCTCACACGTGCAGCGGGAAAATAGCTGCCGCCTTGAAAGGCTGCTGCTGGTCTTTTGAGGTGACTGTTGCGACACGCAGCAGCGCGGCGCGCTAACCTCAGAGCAGCGCAGGTGCAGGGCAGAGATCAACGAACCCGGCACCCCCTCACTTCACCGCGCCGCTCTGCCTTCGCTGCATCCACAGCTGCTCTCCTCCACGTCGACACGCCCAGCTGACCCACGTTTGTCACTCAGGCTGCAGCTTCCAGGGTTTTCAAGTTAAAATTTCTAATTTGACTCCAAATGTCACGTGAAAACTTTCAAAAGCAGAAATAAGATCATTTCAAACCAGGAGATTCAGCAGTTTGGGATGTAAAGCAAGATTCATTTTCATCTAAATACACTAAGTAACTAAATAAAAAGAAATATTTACCGACAACTTCTTAAAATTAGATATGTTACAAACAAAACTTTCATCTTTTACATTAATAAAACCTGAGGTGTTAAAAAAATATATGATTTGACAAAACTGAGAGGATTAAAATTAGTTTCAGATGAATCAGAAAAGGCTGTTTTTATAAAACATCTGATTCCAAACAAAGTCTGTTTAAAATCAGCCTGTTAATCTGTATAATCCAGAATAATAATCTGCAACATAAAGTCCAGTTTAAGTTGCATGTTGCTATTTAAACTTGCAGTAAATGTCAACGACCTTCAGATAACTGATAATCAATGTCCTAATCAGCCAACAGCTGCTGCTACTTCCATTTAAATGAAATAAATTTGATCATTTTTGATGTAAAATGTTGATTTAATGCTAACAAAATAAATAACTTTCCATTTCTGCAATTTTTAAACTGTTGAGGTGTTAAAAGTCATTTCCAGTTGAACATGTTCGACTTAGCTGAAGTTTTTTCTGATTTTAAAGGCAATCATCTTGTTTAACGAGAGACGACCTCTGACCTCTCCCAGCTTCGGCATCATGATTTGCAGAAACATTAAAAAATAATAAAACTCAACAATTTTGGGATGAGAAATGGTATAAATTTCAGTTATGAATTGAGTGGAAACTTGAAATGGAAACAGTTGTGTTGTGGAAACGGAATAAGCTCCGCCCACCGGACCCGGCTACGGTCGTCCTTAGCAACAGAAAACTGCAGCAAACCTGTGGCAGCTGCTGCTTTTGCTCTGCAGTTTTTCACATTAACATCTTAATAATCAGATGGTGAGTTGAAATGATGATATTTAATGTTCCAGCTACATTTAGAACAACTTTTATTTAAATGAGATTTTAGTCATCTTATTAATTTGAGTTTGGTATTAATTGAGGTTTTCATTCATACTTTATTCCTCCTAAAAGGATAATAGATGTTGTCTTAACTCAGCCTGAAGGATCTCCAGTAGCAGTCAGTGTTTCAACGAAACTGAAGAAGCCTCTGACTGAAGCCTGTTGCTGTGTGAGCGGCTCATCTAATATCCCCAAGTGACTCCATCAGTTGTTAGCTGCTAATCCAGCTCATTTGCTTTTGCTTCTCCTCTTTAAATCTCTGTGTGGTCGCAGATGCTGGAGTAGGGGAGAAGGATCTTTGTCCGGTCACAGTTCAGGTTTTATTTGGAGGTTTTGAGATGCTAGTCAGCTGTTCCCGGCTGTAACACCTTGTTACCATGGTTACGAACCATAACGACCGTCCTGAAGTAAAGATGCATCCAGAACCGGAGGGAGTTCTGGTCCAAACATGCAACGATTCAACCAGAACAACTGAGATCTGCTCCAACATGGCGGCGTTAGCATGTGATTCTAACGCCTACTGGTTTCTACTGGAAGTTAATGTTTGTTTCTGGACTCATCCAGCATTAATTTACCAGTATGGTTTCATGGAGCTGGAGCAGCTCTCAGCGGTGTGTGTGTGTGTGTGTACCAGGTTTGTATATACTTAGGGGGACCTATTTATGTCTGCAATGTGGGGTTATGGGGACCGTTGCTCCTTGTGGGGACATTTTCTTGGTCCCCATGAGGGAAATTGTTGTTTTTGGGTTAGTGGTTAGGTATGTGATGGTTAGG
>CAEGAE010081104.1:0-19169 GCA_903067095.1 Girardinus metallicus | reverse complement strand
TGCACAAACGGAGCACTAACCAATCAGACTATTTGCTGGATTTTCTGACGTAGGTGGGGTGTCAGCTTCACGCAGCTTAAAGGTGTGTTAGTCATGACTCCAAATTGTTTTGGGATCTAATTTTCAGAAAGTCTTTCCAGTGTTTTAACGTAATCTGGACAGCATTTGAGTGTTAGTTTTAAGCACAAAGGTGTTTTTTTTTTAATAAATGGGATTGGCATTTAAAAAATAAAAAATTAGTGCTTTTTATTTATTTTTAGGAATATAAAAATAATCTTAAAACCGTAAAATCCAGACTGGTCATATCTACAATAGAATATTCTAGACTAAATTCAAATTCTGTACAACACAGTCTTTAATTTGTCAATCTTTTTAAGTTTCTTTGCTCTTGCCAGAAGCAAGTTTATTAAACAGAAATAAAAGAAATGGGGATGTATCCTGGTAAATCAGTTCAACACAGACTGCTTTTAATTCTGATTAGAATAACACATCAGACCAATACAAAAATGTGGCCTTCAGTGAGAAGTATTTTTAAATCTTTTTAAATGTCACTTTCACAATGTGCTTTTAATGTGACAAATGAGACTCACTGGAACCCATATTCAAATTCTTTGAATGTCACTGCGTGTCACCTTACGAAAAGTTTAAAAAAAAAAAAAAAAAGTTCTGACAGGGTTATGGATCTTAACTTACTTTTAAGATCTACAATCCTATCTGCCAAACTATAAAAGTTTGTCAGATAGCCAAGTGCTCCAGTATTTTCAAATGTATCAATTCTTTATCCTATCTATTTAACTGAGGCCTATCTGGTATGAAGATAGACATTTAGGTTATGCTAATCAGAAGAAAACATCAATATTTTTAGGGAGATAGTTTTCGTTTCACATAGCCAGTTGGTAACAGAGAGAGAAACATCTGAAGAAGGCAAATAAGAGTATTTCCCAAATGCTTCACAGTTCCCTAATATGAGCACAGTGAGATATTGCCTTGATTAAGGCTTCCTCTAAGCAAAACAAGTGCAAAGATGTGCTTTAATGACAGATGTATTAACATGCGAAAGTTGAATCTACAGGAATAGCCTGAGGAAACTACTCCAGAATGAAAAGTGCTTCCAGCTTTTGCACAGATTAGATTTCACAAGGCATCACACTGTAATTCACCTCAGATAAAGTTTGTTTATGGCAGTCGTGCTAATATCGGCAAATGATTAGGCAGTAATTTATTGATGTCATCTTTCATGTTGACACCATGTGACTTTGACTAATGAAGCCCATGTCTGGCTTACCAGGGTGCTGTTGTTTAGGACTCGTGAAGACACGATAAAGTCTTTTATGAATATCTTTTCATTGATTAGGTGTAATCCATTAATACAACAAAATTAGATGTTTAAAGCAAAACAGAACTTCAATTAACTATGCATCATAAAACAGAAAAGTAAACATTTTTGAAGCATATTACCGCTATGAGCCAAACACAAGAAAAATTCTTGCTGTGCAACTTGCAAACTGATGATAGTATGTAATAGGAGTTGAAATGTTCCCTTCTCCCAGCTGAAATCATAACATAACCATGTGCTTTGCAGCACCCTGAGATCACAGCTACATGCTCCACCAAAACTGAATCAGATAATTGAATTACGTCATTGGCGTAAGAGGTTTTTAATTAAGGAGTTTAGGATTGAAGACTCTTGACCTAGATCAAGGTAGTGAAACTCTTCTACAAGTTCAATATTCTGTATTTTCTTTTAATGTGACCTTGTTCCAGCTCATTTTATTTTAAGTGGTCAGATTGCCCCCTCATAGTTCTATGGAAACTAAGCGATGAATGAACATTTAACTCAGCTTTACTGAACGAGGGAAAAAGATTAAACTCGCAGTGCATCGGTTTCTGAGAAAACTGTTCTGAAGGGATAGTAAAGGAGAGTTCCTAGATCCATCTTCCTGAATTACAGTAGAGGAGTACTGTTCTGTTGAGACAAAAAGGTTGCATGAATAAATGCAGTTGGATCAAATGAGAGACTCCATTTTTCTTGTTTGAGACTGTGGAATAGCAACACTATCTGCATTAATCTGAAAGCTTTTTACAGATCTTTACTAGCTTTGGCTCACTAGGGTGCTATTGTTTAGCATTCTGAAACAGAAGGCGTGGATGGTAAAAGTAAAGTAAATTCCTTTGATAGAAGATGTAAATGTTGAAGCATGAATTTGTTGTTTCACAGTGGGCTATGTGCTACATTATTTCTTGACCTTTGGTTACCAAGCAACTGGACTGATCCGAGAAAATTATAAGGACTCAGTATGCCACATTAACTATGCACACAATGTGTGTAACTGTGGGGATAGTTTGCATAAATTTCACTGTATAAAGTCTTCATATATCCAGCTACACATTCAGACAGTTCTTTTGCTTTCATACTATCACTGAATCTCCATTTTTGTGGAGTTTGCCCAGCAGAACATAAATTGAATTATTCTAACATGCAGAATTTTCCTGGAGCTGATGAAATCCCTCCTCTCACCGCCGCAGCATAAACAATCGCTCTGTATTCTGCTGTGTGCACACACACACCCTCGACAGCTAGCTCTGTGACACACCCAGCAGGCAAGGCATGACATGACCAATCACCGGGACTGCAGCAAGATTCCTTTTGGCACTTTCTGAATGGCTTTCCTGAAAAGGGGAGCAGAGAAGCGCCATTTCAACCATTAGATGAAATGCCTTGATGGGGTAAGGGCAGAGGAACAGGTTTATGTGTATAAAAGTGTGGCTCCACAATGGACAATTGTTTGGGGGCATCCATTTTTCAGAATCAAACACCATTACATTTATAGGTTCGGGGCACTCTGAGGTGTAGATTATCTGATGGCTCGATTGCTTTGGGTATTTTCTTACCTGTTTTTTAATCCAATCTCTGACCTTCTGGGTGCGTTTAAGGATATTTAAGTGGTTTGAGGTACAAATGAAATGGCGGGCCTCATCTGCATGTACACACTTACACATGAAAATGTGCAAGTCCCAACTTATGGCAAAAGGCATTAAGGTGAATATGGCAAAAACACAAAGCATCTTAGGTGGACAACATTTCTTTCACTGTTGTCATGTTAATATCTCAGGTCTAAAGAGGGATAAAAAAGTTGATCTTCACTGACATCTGACTAGAAGAATTAATAGCTGTGAAAAAATGTTGAATTGCGTAGATGTAACAATAACTTTTTAATTACTTCACAGCTGGCTTTAAAGCCGCTACTAGATACAGTTGCAGCTAGGACGCTATATCATAAATACATTTTATTTATTAACAATAAAGCACCAACTGGTCTGTATGATGAGTGTGAGGGTCGGGTACTAAAGACTGTGCTGTATAGACATTTCAACTATTTTTGTTGCTTATAAATGAAAGACTAGAAAATTTCTGAAGAAATTTAAAAGTTGCCTGCCAAAGCATGCATGTCGGTTGGAACCCAGCGTTCTGATCTAACCCGAGTCATGGGTACTGATGCCAATAGTTAGCAACAATGCTAAGGTTAAACAAAATGTAGTGCTTAGCCTCTGTGTTATCACAAGCATGTTGGACATAATTCATTAAGTATGCTGAACATAGCTATCACATCAAGTCTGAGCTAAAATTGTTAGTTTTGCTGTAAAGCTAATGTTAGCATGAAACCTATCAAAAATGATATTTGCATGTGGAGCAACTATCATTTTTGACACTACCAGTAGGATGTGTGTTATCACTAACACGTTGCCTAACACTGACTTAATCCGGCCAATATGCAAATAGTAGTGTATAAGCTAAAATTAGCTAAAACGCTAAAGTTAGCATAAATGCTGTCAGTGGCATGTGAAGTATCACCAGCATGTTGATTTAGATTGACTCAGTTCATTCAGTATGATAAACATTAGCTAAGAAATAAAAAAATAACTAAAATGCTTATTTTAGGAAGAAGATGCTATCACTAGCATGTAGAGCAACTAGCTTGTCAGATGCTGATTATCACCAGCCTGTTGACTAAGGTATTTCATTAAAATACAAAGCTTAGCTTTTATATAAAATAAAAAGTAGCTAAATGCTAAATGCTAAAATGCCACTTTTATTGACCTACGCTAACTTCAACACTAGTGTAGGTCAACACAAACATGTTGACCTACGAGCACTTTGTTTTCTATCACAAGCACAGGATAGCATCCTCCTGTTCTAAGCCAATTTCCAGCCTTCCATCCATTTTCTAACACCCTTGTCCCTAGTGGGGTCGGGAGGGCTGCTGGTGCCCATCTCCAGCAAACGTTTCAGGCGACAGGCGGGGTCACCCTGGACAGGTCACCGTTCTGTCGCAGGGCAACACAGAGGCAGGACACACAATCGTGCACACACACACTCACACCTACGAAGAAGTTAGAGAGACCAATTAACCTGACAGTCATGTTTTTGGACTGTGGGAGGAAGCCAGAGTACTCGGAGAGAATCTACGCATGCACTGGGAGAACATGCAAACTCCATGCAGAAAGACCCCAGGCCAGACCTCACTGTTGCTGCAAGGCAACAGTGCTACCACTGTGCAGCCTTAAGCCAATTTTCAATTATAATTATTTTTCAGCTTAATATGTTTGCAGTGTACTACATTTATGCTCTCCTATGTATTGCTATGGCAGGTGCCAATGACTACTCCCTGTGAATCATGGTTGTTGTTAAGCGTAGGGGACCCGAGAGATGAAATTAGTTTCTTGTGAATCAGAAGATGAAGGACAGCTGCTGGTTCTCAAATGCAGGCTGGGCATAAGTAATGATGAGACACTTGAACTGAAGCTTGGAGTGGTGAGCAGGGCATAAGGAGAAATTAAAAATGAGCCCTGAATTAGAGGCCTTTATTCTTCTTCTTTCATAAATCACGTGATCGATGATGGTTTGCTCCCAGTCCAGAAACACAGCTTCAGCTGGTGATTTACTCTTGGATTTGCACTGGAGTATTTTATTGTTTTCTTTTTTTTTTTTTTTTTTAATTTAATAGAAAATGTTTAAAATTTCTACTTTTTGTTTAATTCGTCATCGATGTATCTTACCCAATTTAGACTTAAATGATAGGTAAGCCGTAACAAAACTCGTTCTATAATAAGCAATCCCCACTTTCCGAGATTCAGTGCTCAGTTATCTATGTTCTGTTTCTTTTCAGTTTCAAAGTATCATTGATTGTAGGGGGGGAAAAAACACGACTGCTCAAACTTGAAGGTAATTTATCTGACGGTACTTCAGAGCAACAAGAATGTCAATGGCAAAAACTGATGCAGTGGGCACAGTGTTTTACCACAAAACCTGCTGACCTAGAGCTGGCACGTGTCTCCATGGTGATTGCGTCAACGCTCAGGCATTGACGCAATCTCTCCATTGTTGGAGAGATGTGGTCTAGATTTAGCTTGCTAGCACACAACAGTGGACACAACTTTGACCTCCACAACTTCCGATAGTGCTCTGCAGTTATAAAAATCACTGACGTGGTTCGGTGACGTGTTAACACAAGAAATTTGTAGTCGGCTATATTTTTATAATCGACGACAGTTATTTTCACAAATTGATAAAGCCCTTATTGGTTGTCTGAAAGCATTTTGTTTCTCTGCTGAATCATCTAGTCTGTCTAAACAATATTTCTTTACAATCTTGGAGAACCGAGAGAGCAAAGAAATGGATGATTTGTAAAATTGTGTCTTTTACCTGTTTTATACAAAAAAAAAAAATTACTTCATTTTTGTTTGTTTTGGAAATTTGCTTTCCAAATTATTTTCTTATAGTACAAGTCTAGTTTTCCTGTTTTTTTTTGTTTGTTTCTTTAATCTGTTTTCTATTTAGAGTCTGTGCCAAAAAGCGTGAATACAAAATTATACTTTTTATGTTTTATCTCCAGAGTAAAGCTCACTGAGTAGATGGCAAGTATATCTATTTTTCCCCATTGTCCTGTCCCATTGGATATTGACATTAGAAGTAATCTGTTGCTATTCCATGACAAATCTCTATTAGAGGTCTGAAGCTGGAGTTTATGAGTTAAAAACATATCCAGATCTACTTTTTTTAAATCTCTAGTTACATTCTTAGAACTAAAGAAAAGATAGCAATAAAAATATATCAGCAAGGTTTTTGAACTAAGAGGTTTTCATTAAATCTTTATTTCCCTCTGAGTCCTTTAACACCTTCACCACTCACACCTAGCATTTACTGCTATTCAAAAAAATAAATAAATACAGACAAAAAGGCAAAGTTCAAACCAGTAAAATCTACAGGCGAGGGCAGGTTGTCATGAGACTGGTTGACTTCCTCTTGAGCTGGCTGACAGCTAATAATCTCTTTAGTAGCTTTTTCCTGGCCCAAAAACAGCATGGTTAGTTCTCAAGGCTACTTGAAAACTGAAACATTTCAACGTGCATGAAGTTTCTTCTATTCACCTGCAATGCGGGTCAAGCACCTGCTGATGTCTGGCCTGAACCTATTGACCTGCAGTGTGATACACAACAGGTAAAGCACTTTAAGCTGCGGTCACTGCAGAATTTCCTTCATCACTCAGAGAGGAAAACCACCAAAACATGAGGAGAAACACACTGCGCAAACATGTCGCCAGTGATTAAATTGAACAAATCCAGATGTGTATGTCAATGTGGCACATTCATTGAACCCTGTAAGACTAGTTGCACTTAATGTAGTGTTCATTTTGAATGTTGTCCTTTTAAATTAAGCTAAAAACATACATTTCCCTCCCAAATTCTTTAATATTTAAAGCGGTTTCAATTTTATGTTTTTCTACTTCTAATTTTCATGATAGGTGACATCTACTGTTACTGAAAGCAACCTATTCAAATCACTTTATTGCTTGTGATGATAAACTAACTTCCAACAGACGAGTTAAATTCAAGCTTTTCATTCTGTCCCGTTTCCCATGTAAGCCACTGGGAAAATTAACTATCTGCCCTTTTTTAGATTTTGTCTTGGGAGTGTGACTTTACCCCATTTATTATTGACGACAAAACAAAACCCAATTTCTAAATCACACAAAGCTTATATTGACAGAAAACGTAACTTGTAAGTTAAGTTTTCTTCCCAAACTCCAGTCCTTGCTACCTTACACTGACTGTGGACTAACTGAAATCAGATTTCCTTCCACTTTTATATGAACAGAAAAAAAATATTAAATGAAAATTTGGCTAAACCACTTGCACAGTCTTCAGTGTTTTAGACAGAAATATATTTAGGACTTTGGTGCTACCACTGTTGTGGTACGGTTTATGTGATGGCAGCAGTTCAAAAAGGTTGCAGAGGGACTGTGAGGAGTTTCTAATGCTTTTGCTTTGCCAATTCTGAGTATCAGGTTGTTACTTTTGTAGTATCATTAACTAATTTCGATGTTACATTTTCTTAATTTTGGACGCACAGAAATTTGGAATGAAAATACAAACATAGAAAACATAAAAAAATAATAAGAAGAAAGTTTATTTATTTTGACAGCCTCTTTAGCCACTCATTCTCTTTCCCCTCAACTTGTCCTATTCATTCTTTGAAAGGTCGGCATCAGTAACTGCAACAAAGTCAACTAATGTACCGCGTGATAAACCCAAGGCAGAAACACACATGTGCGATGGAGGACAAGATTGTGCATCGGCTCAATTTCCACTGTCAAGCAAGTGGAGTCTGAAAAGCAATTACGTTTATCATCGGGGAGACATACGGGTGATTTAAAATTATTTTCTATTGTCAAGCACATGGAAGCAGAAATTTCTTTCTCGCAGCTGGACCGAACAAATGGGCTGGAAAGAAATCAGTCATGTATTTTTTGAAAGTTTGCTTTTTGTTCCCGAAACTTTGTCCTAGTAACATTTTCTTAACCCATTTTTTAATGGATATTTTCTGTACTTTAACTCACGTCCTCTGCACCTTAACACATAACTAATTCACATGAATTTATAGAGGTGTCCGTTTTTCTAAAGTACACTATTTTTAAAGCGTCTATTAGCAGAGGTGAGTCATTCCAGTTGGTGTAGCAGACACCTTTGGGTGTTTGCTACATCTAAACTCAGTGGTGGTAGTCAGGTGCACAACATGTACATCTGCTCTTACTGTGGCATGTAATCAGTGAGGCGGAGACGTACAATTAGAACACAGTAATTAAAAATCCTTTGCAGTAATCACAGTACTAGAACCTTTTATATATTTTCTTATGTAAACTGTAAACATCAGTTTATATAAGGATTCCCTGTGATAGACCAACTCAATGTGGTGAATAATTATATGGCTAAAGATGCATACTCTGTTTTCAAGCACTTTTTTTTATATATATATATAAATAAAAGTTCTGGATACATTTGTTTTCAGTTCCCCTGAGTCAATTGGTAATTTTTCTCTCACCAGATGGGCAAAGCTTGTAGAGCCACCTTTTGCTGAAATTACAGCTGCAAGTCTTCTGGAGTATGTCTGTGCCAGCTTTCCCCATCTGGAGAAAGAAAATTTGTCAATTGTTTATTGCATCATGCATCAAGGCTCAGTCAGAATAGATGGAAAGAAGCACTTTTAAAGTTGTCACAGACTCTCAGTTGAATTTAAGTCTAGCCTTTTGTGGGGGGCCATATTTCAACTAAATGATTCTGTTGTAGCTGGTTGTTGACATTTGTCTTCCTGCTGAAAGGTCTGAAGTCTTTCCTGGTTCAGGGCGTCTTTCTTCTAGCATTGCCCAATATCTAGCTTTGCCTATTTTCCCATCAACTCTGACCAGTTTCCCGATTCCTTCTGATCAAAATAATAATTAAGCCATGTCGTCACCATCATGCTATACAATCCAGATTTGTTCACTTCTTAACCATTTATTGTACTGTTACCAGATTGTCCCACCCGAGTTGCAGATCTCTGTAGCTTCTCCAGAGTTAACATGGATTTCTTTGCCGCTTCTCTATCCAATGCTCATCTTATTTAGTTTGTGAGTTTAGCTGGACGGTCAGGTTTTTGTAGGATTGTTTTTTGTTTGTGGAGGTTTTATGATTTCCATCTTCAGAGAATACAGGGAATAATCACACGTCATAAACCCGAGTGGTGTACAACGAATTGACCGAAAAAAACAGCCAACACATCTTCCTCTTAATTTATGTAATAATTTAATTATGTATATATATATATATATATATATATATATATATATATATATCAATCAATAAACCATTTTTAAAGAGCAGCATATGGTAATGTTAAAAAGTGCTGTTTGCTAACAGTCTAGAATAGGTAGTATTGCATTAAAGTGAAAAATAAACTGAACAAGTTTGTAAATTTGTGCAGAAATTGTAGGAACTAGAACAATGGGCCTGTTCAGACACCCGCTCCTCCTCCTCAGCTCCCTCCGCACAGCTTAGTGTGCTAGTTAATATTTATATAGCCACATGCTACCACAGATGTTAACCACATGCACCAAGCTGCAATCAGAGACAAAGTGGGCTACCAATGTAGCAAGCTGAAACCCAGGAGGGGTGTTTTTATCCCTCTCTGCTCCGCCATCACCCCATTTGCAAGTCCTTTCAGGGAGCGTGAAGCCACATGTAGAGTGTGAAAAACATAAGGAAACCAAATCACAGATGCATGACTTTGTATGAATCTTTCAAGCCCGAGATACCGTCAGTTTGTAATCTCTCATCCTTCCTTACTCCGCCATTTATCCTCTGTCAAGTTATCCTCTTCTCTGCAGCAGCCCCCACAGTTCCTTCTTCTTTCTGAAAATAAATGTGATCCCCTTTCCTCTGCTTCTCTTTACAAGATTAAGGGCAGCTATCTTCTAGCGAGCCATATGCCAGATGCTAACACTATGCAGGCAGAGTAACACAGCGGCTATTAACAGCGTAAGTCAGCACAGCAGCTGCTTTCAGAGGTGTTAGCCACAGACTTATCACCCTTGTACCCTAAAATCTTGTCAACATGTGACCTTAACGCTGTGTATATATAATCTGGGCCTTCAGCGACAGATGTCCTGTTATAATACCAAAAGAGCAGGACAAGGGTTTGTAAGTGTTATCTCCTGCTTTATTAGTCAAATTAATCACTTGCTGGAATTTATAGGGGATTTTATCTCTTGGTGGGCAGACTTTTACAGCTAAGTGGTATATAGTGTAGTGTAGATTAGTGTATATTTAACATATTGAAGGCTGATCTTTTTAAAACCAAATTATAGAATGGGAGCTAAACATTTGGCAGCGGCATAACTTTGCAGACTTTATAGCTTTAGCTATTCTGCTAATAAATCACGTTGATTTGATATTCTATTTACTTACAAACGGTACTTTGCGACAAAAAAAACAAAATTTCTGCAATACACTGCATCAAATCAGTGTCTTAATTCCAGCATCATCATGTTTTAAGCACAGAGGTGGTTTTAATCTTCTTCTGATAGCAGTGCAGTGCAAAACAACTGAGTCATTTGTCCTTTGAGCACACGGAGAAGATGCGCAGGAGTTCAAAGATGTTCTTACAACAGTTGAGCTAAAAATGCATTATTAATCACAAATTACAACCACTGTTGGGACTTGCTGGTTGCACACATTTATTATAAAGAAATCACACCCATCGGTGTGGAACAAAATAGAAGTTTAAAATTAAACTGGGCCTCACATTTAAAACAACCTGAACATTGTACCTTATTTGTCATCATTTTATAGCCTTACCAAAAAAGTGTTTTGCTTTCCTAATGAGTTAAGCTATCAAAAGCGTTGGACCATTCAATGGCTCAGGAACGTGAACAAGACCTCAGTTCCTATTGGATCAATTATGACAAGCCAATCACCACGCCTCAGCGACAGGAGCCCCTTTATATCAGTCATGTGCCAAGATGGATTTGATTGGCACAGGTGTTGGAGCAACTGTGCAGTTAATCACAACGCTGCTGTACTGCCAAAAACAATTTGGAAAACAAAAAGCAGCACAGGCTTCAATTCAGGCACATGTTCTTGATCCATTTGCTGCAACTGGAAGAGGTAATGTGGGGTAGTCTTCTGCAGGGTAAACATAAACTTCTGAATGAGTTGTTTGACATCATAAAATATTCCGTACTTATTTTGTGTCATCTTTTTTTCACATTTCTGACATAGATCAGATAAGTGGAAAATCTTTAACCAGCTTAATTTGTGGGAAGAGTAGTTGTCTTGTGATCGGAAGGTTGTAGGTTCAATTCCAGCTTCCTGCTGTCCCATGTCGATGTGCCCTTGGGCAAGGCACTTAACCCCAGATTGCCTACCGATCTGCGTATCGGTGTATAAATGTGTGAGCGTTTGTGAGAGCGAATGGGTGAATGACACTAGTGTAAAGCGCTTTGAGTGGTCAAAAATGATCGGATAAAGCGCTATATAAGTTCAGTCCATTTACCATAAAAATAACGACTTACTAAACACTGTTAGGATCTATATTTCATCAAAACAAGCAACATTCTGCTATTTTTTTGTGACAAACTGGGGCTAACCCCACAAGTCTGAAATATTCTATGCCAAAATAATTATTTTTACGCTCATTTAAATCTACTTCAGGCACAAAAACATTTTTTTTTACTTGTTTGCATGCTCCAATATGAAATGGCAGCCATGGTTCATGCCAGATGGAATTTAGCTCAAAACAAAGATCTGCAAACGGGAGGAAAAGAGCGGAAATGGTGAGGCTATAAAGTAAGACGATAAAATCTGTTAATACAGTTGACTCATTTCTATGCCAGAATATTTCTATAAAATCTGGACTACTATATTATGCATCTTTAAAGCGAATGTTGTTTGTTGCACTGAAGCTTACGTGAATCTACATTTCTCTAAAAAAAGAAAGGTAATTTCAGTCCATAATCTTATTGTTTCCTGTTATTGCTAAATATCTTGTGAATTGCATATAATCTAGCGATGTTTATCTCTGGGTTATTCTGCCACATTTTTAACATTTCTTAGATCAATATATATGACATCTCATATTGTGCACGCATTTTGAAATTTAACTTGCACCAGAACCTGTGCCGCTTATTTCTGCTGCCCCATTTAAAGGGCATCGCAGTACATGTGTTATGCACTAATTAACCTTTTGTTTTAAGAGGTTTTTTTTTTAATTTTTTATCCTGAACGCACAGATTACCCTCAAACAAAACTTGCCCCAGGTTATGTTTTAAAGAGAGTTGGAGTTTGAACTATTTGATCAAATTAACTCAAAAATTACTTTTAAGTCTAGCTTCTGAATGAGTTGTTTGACATTATAAAATATCCCGTACTTATTTTGTGTCATCTTTTTTTTTTTCGCATTTAATCAAACATAAGAACACCATGTAGCTTTATAAACCCCTATGTTTAGCTTTGTTTTTCTTTGCGAGTGTGTGTGTGTGTGTGTTTTCCTGTTGAACTCCCAATGAATCAATTTTAACTCTGCATCAGTAATCAGGCTCACGGAGCTGGAAAAGCGCAGACACAGGTGTCAGCCAGCTGTATCTTTACCAGGCATCCAAACATCTGTAGGAACCAGGATCCGTATCACTGGTGTGTCTATTTAAGGTAATAATTTCCCCTGGCGCAGGCCATCTGACAAAGCTAATTACGATAAAGTCTCGGCTGGGAGGTTTCACGCACTGCCTGAGAATCCTTAAAACACCAAGATGCGAGCCGTTTTTTGTTTTTTCCCCCCTCCACCATGTTTTTGTTTCTTTGTTTTCCTTCTCAAAATCACTGTTCCGTTCCTTAAGCACTCCCAACTCCCACGTGGAGGCCTTTTCTCATTAAGAGGATGGAAGCATTTTAGATTTCTCTCTCACTCCTCCTCTTCCTCAGCAGCGTGAGAGTATGGGGAGCCTCTTGATTGACGGCTGAGACATTTCTTGTCGTTTGCCATTTCTCCCAGGCGTCCCGTTTACTCACCGGGGTTCGACAGTAGACACAAACAAATGCATGGAAAAGGACCGAGAGAAAATAACTGTGCATAGATTAATTCAAATGGAGGGGAAAAAAATGGAAGTCAAAGTGGCTCTGCCCCCAACCCCGCAGAGCAACAGGTGAATTTCTGCATCCTAAAACAGAACACGTAAATGCTGGGAGCAGTAAAATGAGACACTAAATAAAAATATCAAAAAGAAACCACAAAAATGTGTTCAGCTTGGAATCTGTACTGATGTTTCGGAATTTATTATGTATATAATTTTTTTTTTTTTTTGCCAGTGTTCAAGAGTAAATCTACCTGCAAATATATTTGTCGTTGTAATTCAGTCTGAAGCAAGGAGAAAGTTTCATTTGCTGCAGTAAGCTGAAAGTTTTAAAATATTTTTCTTACATCCACTTGCACAAACACATGCAGCCAAACTGTTATGCTAAATAAAACACTTAGTTCAACATATAAAAATTTTGCAATTCTCTTCTTAATGCAAATTCTGTTCACAATAAAGCAAAGACAAACAGCAGGAAAAAAAATGGAATGCTATCTTAAATCCAAAGCACAGTTGAAACTAAGTATTTGCATAACATTAACGAAAGATTTTTACACCTCTTCAGACATTATTTGTCCTGTTATGTCAGGTGGGATTATCAAAATAGTCACCTGTCTTGAAGAATAGTCCCAAACTCCAGTAAACTATTGGAAGAAGGTTGTGGAAGAATACCCAAAAGATTTGACCCAAGCCATGAGGTTTAAAGGTCAGCTTCACCAATAACTAGTGATGACTTATGGAATATTATGTAAAAGTCTGATTTGAATGAAATAAACCACAAAAATCTCTCAAAAAAAATATTCAACAAGTCATTCTGGCATTTAGTGAGCAGAAAGCATTTTCAAAGCCTAACTGAACTAAAACAGGAAAGATTTAGGCTGATTTAACATTAGTGTGGATATACACACACCTGGTTTCAACAAGTTTACTTGTACCACAGTTCTAGAAAGTGCTCCTATGTCAAAAGACGACTTGCTTGCTTAGAAAAAGGTTAAAAAGTTTGATGTTAAAAAGACAAGTGTAGAGTGGTAAAAAATTAATAAATCCCCCTGTTACCTTAATACATAAAAACCACATGAGCTTATTTTTTCGGCAATAATTTGAAGCAGAACTTTTATGTCATTGGATTTAAAGAGTTACAATGCCATACCAATGTATTCACCCTGCACAAATGTACTGGTTTGCTTGGATCATTGTTCTGGTATTCTAGCATGAAGTTACAACTTCAAACTTTCCTAGCAGAGAGCAGATTTCCCGATTTGAACAATTACACCAAATAGTCCACTCCTTACTCCTTAATGTAGCAAACACCTTAGACCACGACACTACTACCACTATACCGACATGCAACTTTAGAGAGGCTGTTTTCTGAAACGCTGTTGGTTTGAAATGGGCCATTGTGCTCTTTCTGGTTAGCACTGGTTCTATGTATGCTGCCTTTGCCCAATCTCTTTCTTCTTGTTATTTTGTTAACATTGATTTTACCCTCATTAAGTGAGGCCTGCAGGGCCTTCGATGATGTTCTGGGATCCTTTATGACCTCCTGGATGAGTTATTGATGCACTCTTGGAATAATTACTATCGTCCGTACAGCTCCTGTGAAGGTTTCCCACTGTTTCATGTCTCACACAGGGTCAGGTTTCTTTGGAAGCTTTTTTGCCTTTAATTCAGTGAGCTGAAACAAAGTGTCTCAGCTCATTTGCTTAAGTGCATAAAGAAAAATCTGTAAACACCCATTCACAGCACTGCAGCTCAGTTCTTTGGTGCATTCGGGACTCATACTGATGTATTGAGATCAGCATTTATATCACTTCTGGTCTGATCTAAAATCAGTGGAAGTTATCACACTCTCTTCTAATTTTACAATTGATGTATAGCTTGTCCTATGCAACAGGACTTTGAGTCTTTTTAGTTCTTAATGCCAGATCCAATTGTTTTATTTATGCTTATGATTTATCCTGTAATTATTTCTTTTTTTTTTTTTTGGTTAATCAACATTATTCACTGAATATAACAAAATATAGCAATTTCTGATAATGACCAAAAAACCTGAACAGAAATCATGATAAATGTGAAGGATGTGGAGAGAAAGAAAATATGAAATATTTGTTGACAAATTGTAAAACATATGAGCCTGAAAGGGACAGATTGAGAAAAATAGTAAGAAGGACATGACAGGAATGGAGTCTTAAAGGAATATCGGGAACTGATGGAAACTTAGATATTTATAGATTAAGGAGAGCAATATTTATTTATCTTCATAATACAAAATTACAAAACAGAATTTAATTGATGTAAAGTAGTGTTGCTACACACTCATGTACAGTAGGTGGCGGTATGCATCTGAAATTTGCTTACAAACCGCCACAATAGAAAAGAAGAAGCATTGTTTCGTCGCTGCAATGAATTGCTAACCCACGCGGAATAAAATCCTAAAACAGGAAAATGGCAACATTTTGCCATCTAATTCAATCTCCAAAACAACTGACGAACGACTTCCTGAATCAATCACGTGGTTCGGCCCGCTTGGCTGCGTCAAACGTCACCGCCTGCTCCATCAACACAAGCCTCCGTACGGGCTTCGTAAAATTCCTCCTGTATTACTCGACACATCACTACTTATAACATACCTTTGATTCAGCGGTAAGCTTTGTATATATTTTTTTCTTTTGTAGCAATATTTGACTTAGTTTCGCTGTTAAATCTTTTGTTGCAGCGCTTCTTCCCCAAATGCGGAACTTCTTTAGGAAAAGGTTTGTTTTCAGAGTTTATGTTTAATTTAACCCTTATAATTGAATTGCACATGGACGATGTTCAAACTAATTAATTTGGGAAGATGTGCTCTTTCATTTGGGCTATGAGGCCTAAATGATTTTGTATATTTGAATCATTTTGTGCTTAATATGCTAACCGGAAGTAGCATATTTAGCATTTAAAACTCGAAATTTCTTCAAAACGTGTTCAGTTTTGAAGAACAAATGTGCTTCTATTATATATACAGAAGCACATTGTTTGCTTCAAATGAGGCATTTAAGAACAAAAAAAGAAAAAAAAAACAAACTATCTGCTAGTTTATAGTGATCTATCCAATTCAATCCAAATAAATTCATTTTAAGTGTGTGGTCTTAATGTGACAACAGTCATTTCTAGGAAAGTAGTAATACTCATAAATAGTCCAGGACTCGTTGACTGTGTGAAAATGTCTGAATGCCATGGCAACAGGATCCAGAGTGTTCCTGTAACATCACCTCTCCATTCACAGAAAAACAACTCACATAAACACAATCGATTTAAGTGGGTGTTGGTATAATTTTGCAAACAGAAGACCTTTCTTTACCCTCCCGCTGTTCTCTATTCTACCGGCCTCACAAGTGGAATCTATGATTAGAAACAGAGTTAGACGACAGAAAGCAACTTGGATTCTGCCTGTGATGAAAGTTCTTTGTGCATAGAATACAATTAAAATTGGTATATAAATGTATCCTTTTGTAACATCCTGCTGTTTCTGTTGAATGTTGTTAAGGGTTTTTTTTTTTCTGTGGTGGAGAGAATTTGCGAGTTTGACGTCAAATAACTCATTAAAACCACCAGCACCTATCAGTTGGTCCCCTTAATTTGAAAATAATAATGGCTGAGATGTGCAGAAGAAATTTTTTTCCCCCCTTAGTTCAGAGTAGAGTTTTGTGGACCTGCTTCTATCTGTACCGGTTGCAGGATTTTCAAGGTCTCAGGAAATGATGATTAGAAGTAGATAACGTCGGACAATAGTTGCTATGCGAAGGTTCTGTCAATCCTCTACCAGCCTGTACAGTGTGAATCTGACTGTGCATGTTCTAGAGTAGGTTTTTCCTCAATAAAAATGCTGCGTTGGTTAGAAAATTCACATAGACGATCCAACATGTTCAAATGACGTTTTATGAGAAACTGAGGTACTTGTCAACTGTTTAAAGCACAGAACAGTAGATTTTACTAATTTTGTTCATCCTTGTGAACCAAATCAGTGTTTGCAACCAACGAGTAGAACATAATGCTCTTAAGATTGTTTGCTGGAAAAGTGGACGAAGGGTTGAGCTTTGAAATGTTGTACATTTGAGTCTAAAAGTTTGGCTTTGCAGAACCAATTTCTTTCTACCTGTGTGTAAATGTAAATTTGAAGTTGAATTTGGTGAAACTGTAGCAAAAACAGGAATGGACACAAATTGATGCCAGTGTTGTCTGACTGGAACTGCATGTGTACAAGTGAGGGTAAGTTGATTGCTTTAAAACAAAAAAAAAAAATAGATTTAATCATTTCATGTATGCAAAGATGTTGCACTTGTCAGAACCGTCTCTATAATAAACTCGCATTCTAAAGATTACTCTCATGCGAACCTCTATCACCTGTGCTTTGACACTGATGTTCAACTGATGGTGTTAATTGAGAGCACAAAATCCATCCTGTTGACAGTCTGGCACCATCTGGTTTCCTTCTGAAAATACCAGATGACTCTGACTTCCAAGTGTTGATGACAGGCAAGTACTAAATGATGCAGCCTTTCATTTGACACATTATGGATTTCATCAGGAGGGGTTACTGACATCTGCTTCAGATGGGTATGTTCTACTACACAGTGCTTTTAATGATTAGAGCTAAAACTTTAGAAAGTGTTGTCAAAAAAAAAAAAAACAAAGCACAATGTGAGCTCCAGCCAAATAAAAGCTTAAAGGGTAAAATATGCTGGCTGAAATGGTTGGCTACAATATCTACTCTGGATGAGCCAAACTTGAGTTAAAGCACAAAATTAGCATTTGCAATTGTGCAATGAAACACACGACTTCCTTTCTCTACATATTAAACTCTGCAATGGGAGGGAGGGTGTGTTTCTTAAAACCCACACTGTGTGTGTCATGTAGAATGGAGTTGTACCGTAGCACAACATTTCCTGTCCGCTGAGGAATGAATTTGGTGAAATGGAAGACTGTTGCCTTGCAAGATCCTCCATTATAGCGAGATGCTTGTTCAAGACTTTGCCGTATGTCAAAAACTTATTTTGAAATAAATGAGATTTGTATTTTAGACGCGTTATTCTAACATAGGACCTTCTATTGGTGCAGAGCAGGCCGTATAGGGACTAGCGTTGGTTATAACGCAACCACAAAGCAATTCTGGATGATACTAATGAAACAGTCTGTAAATAAAGTTAATATTTCCCTTTTTTTCTGTAGTTTGACTTCACTGCTGCACTTTAACTTAAGTATACTTTGATTATTAATTAAAAAAATTTACTTTATTTTTAAGTGTTGGGGATAGGTTTAGTAATGACGTATGATGAAAAAATGAGTGGCATTTTTTAACAAACATTTAACTTAATCGAAAATCAAGTTATAATAGTTATTTACAAAGTAAATGAGTGTACTAGGCAGTAGTATCAGTATCCCTTAAATACATACAGCAGGTAAAACTGAGAGTTATTAAAATATTCAAAGGCTCAGGCACAGATTTGAAAAAAAGATGAATGCACACAGATTATGAGCCTTTTGCTTGATTGCTGAGCACAAACCTAATCATTTGTTGCAAATTGCTTTTTTTTTTTCCTTTCAAAATCACAACCTGAAAAATATGCTAGAAACCTGTAACAGTTCCATAACTGTCAGGCTCAATTGAACAAACAGACCTTTATGGGTAAGGACACATTGAAATGTGAAAATTATCCTTGACATAAGGTTGAAGTGAGAAGTGAATAAATCCAGCAAAAAAAATCCAGTTTTACCTTCTACCAAATCAAAATGATAAATCAGAGCTCGGATAAAAGTCTGAATCGGTGACAAGGTGTTATTTAAAGTTGGCCTGTGAAATTCACAGCTCCAGGTACGTCAAAAAAAGTAAAGGCTGAATTCCTTTTATTGTTATATTAGTAAGAATGGTCGGCCTCTTTAGATTCTGAAAACCTTCCAAAAAACCCCCCCAAAAAAACAGAAAAAAAAGTATATACAGTCAAATTGTTCAATGCCGCAAAGGAGAGTAAGGATATGCACTTTCTGTTTAGGTGAATTAAGTGTTTTGTAGGAAGGAAACTTGGCATTAGTTTGTTTCAAGTTTCTCTACCATTTTACTCCAGTTAGTTTAGTCCACTATAAAAATTTTTTCCTACAACAAAAAGCAACAACACCGGTATGTTACCGTTAAAAAGAGGAAGGAAACAATGGATAATTACAGTAGAAATATATATGTATATATATATATATATA
>CAEGAE010081093.1:0-17543 GCA_903067095.1 Girardinus metallicus | reverse complement strand
CTCTGCCCCACCCGTCCTCTGCACTTACAGTGTTTGATGACCGCACCGTGAGCAGCATCAGAATCAGAAAATAAATTTTACTTGTTTTATTTCCCCATTGCATACTCCTGTGTGTGGTTGATTTTCCGGGTCCCCACTGAGTGTCCTTACAGTTTTCTGTTAAATCAATAATCATTCTTGCAACAGAGTCCCAAACTACATTCCAGCCGTCGATGATGAGACCAAGTGGGTCACCTACTGCATTTGATATTTAACCTGCTGATAAACGTTTACCAGAACTTCCCTTCAGGAGTTCGGCCGGCAGCATGACACACCTATAATAGTCTAATTTTAAAGCATCATATGTTTCCTGTAGCTCCATTTGAACTGATTCCCGCTTTTTCCACAGTATTTTAAGGAGTAGTACGCCACATGATGTGTAATTATAGACCCCTCAATATCATGCTAAAGCATCGCAGCGTACAGCACTGTAAGGTTAGCAGAAAACCTAAAACAGAGGCTGGTGAGCAGACAGTTCACCGGCTTTCTTCAGCGACGGCAGGAGGAAACGGGCTATAGCTCTGATTGTGACAGCAGCCTTGGGATGACACAGCTGTCACTGCGGCTATAGAAATGGCTGTGCTCCGCTTGTTATGATTATAACTGTGACACATTTGTTTCAACTGTTTTAACACTATACGCGCAGTGGCAGTTTATGCCCGGGGATGGTTTTGCTGACTGAGTTTTAATGTCAGTAATCTCCTATAGAGCGCTGATAACACATCTGTAGTGGAAACACCGCAGGTTTAAATTGTAGCAGTTGTGGCAACACAGAGTGAGAGGTGTGACACTATAATCTAGGCATAGCCCGTCAGAAATAAACAGGCTGTGGTAGAGATCCTTTAAGTTATCTACAAATGTTACAAATACAAAAAAGGGAGGGGGGAAGATTAAACTCTTGAGCAGAAGCAGTACAGAGTTATCTATATGTTAACCCACAGAACCAGAAATATTACCTGCCTATAGAGTCACAGTTTTAAAAATAAAGTGCTGGACATTTTAGGTTTTTTTATAGGTTTTTGTAAAATACATGGGTATTTTAAGATTTAATTAATTTCACAAAGGACAGACATAGACTACAATAAAAAAAATATTCTTTTATATAAATTGGTAGGAAGATGAAGCACCCAGAGAGATGGCAAAAACTTGTTTCATAGGAGTACAATAGTAGTCACAAGGTAATGCAAAACGTATTGCAAGGTCTTGCAAAAACTGTCAGCGAAAGGGAACATTTATTTGCAGGGACCTTTCTCTTGCTCCAGAGAAAGTGCGGACTTGTAGCTAGAGAAAAAGACAACTTTTTATTTATTTATTTTTGTGTGTCAGTAAAATGACTTTCTAAAGCCAAGAAATTATTTGTGATGCCACCATTTTTTACAGTTTCTCAGCTGAATGAATCATAAGAGCTGTAGTGTATGCTTAGACACTTGCAGACACGTTTTAAAAATTTTACCACAATTATGGCTGCAAACATTTTGCATCTAGAAAAAAATGTCCATTCATCTTTACAAAATATGCCTAACTTAACCACCTTGGTTGGGAAGATACCATATACCCTCAACAGCATTTAGGCCTAACCTTGACTGGGTCATTCTGGTACATGAATAACCTTCAACCTGCTTCATTGTTCCTCTGGTTTTCTCGGATGATTGGCTTGTATTCAGCTCCATCCCTCTTTCCATCAGTGCTGACAAGCTTCCTTTTCCCTACTAGCGGAATAGATTTCCACTGCCTAGTCCTAACACCGCCATGTTTTAACAAGTGGATAGTGTGTGTCCATGGTGACGTGCAATGTTAGTTTATTGACGCAGACAGCGTTTTACATTTAGGCTAAAGGTTATGTCTTGACCAGAAAATAATTTTCTCTACATGACTTGAGAAGGACTGAAAACAAAAATCTTGGCTTTTTGCAACAATGGTTTTGTTCTTGCAGTTGTTCCAAAAAAAAAATCTGATTTGTGGAGTGCTAGACTTATAGTTGTTGTATCAAAAAAAACAGTATTTCCAGTTTCAGATAATAGATACAAAAATTCTCCATCAGACGTTCAATTCTTTGGATATTATTTTATAACTTGCCCTGTTGTAAAACTCCGTGCAGCTTTACCTGGGTCCTGCAATTCTTGGTCTTTAAGATGCTGCTTGTCCTTCAGTGTTCTCCAACAAACTTCCAAGGCCTGAGATCAAATTACACACATGTAAACTGCTTTTACGTGACCTCAGAAGGCATTCGGTTGCACAGGATTATATCTAGTGGCATCATAGCGAAGAAAGTTAAACACAAATGCACACCACACTGTATTTTTGATTAATTAATTCATTAATTGTGTTGGTCTTTTGCAACAAGCCCCCACAAAAATACAATAAGGTTTGTGATTGGAATGTCACAAAGTGTGAAAACATTCAAGAGGTACGGATACTTTTGCAAAACACTACATAAGGAATTTGCTCCTTTCCCATTTGATGAAAAAAAAAAAACTTATTACTGTCATTCAAATGGATCTGCCTGGATGACTGTGTTGAGTGTGTTTGAGATTCTGACTGTGTTGCATCCTGCAGTGTCCGCTTGAGTCAGTGCTCAGACTCAGAGATGTGTCAGTGGCTCCGATGCGGCTTGTCAGGCATGCTGCAGCTTCCGGCCAGCCTGGTCCAGCCAGCCACAACTCTCCCCGCACTCCTGGGACCGTCCACAGACAGCCATCACCATCCTGGTCTCTCTCTGTCTCTCATCCTCTCATCACCCATCTCCTTGTCCCTCAATCCACACCACTGGAGTGTGAACATCAGGATTAGGTAAATGACAGGAGGAATCCAAAGTTGACTAGGCAAATATCCTTTGGGTCTGTCTTCAATTTTGATATGTGGACTTTAGGAAGACAGCCCCCTCTCAACATCCCCCTACCCTTCTCCATTATTCTATTCTGGTCCTTCATTCTGAAGAAGAAGTTTGTTAGTGCTTAGAATTTGCATTTGTTGAATCAATTTCAATCAATTTCACCATCAACTGCATCAGCAAACTAAAGGTTTTTCTTGCAGCGTGAGGCCAATCAGGACGATTCCCCACATGGAGAGACCAGGAAATGGAAACATGCTAGATTGACTCATCTCAAAATGTCATTACCACCTAAGGACAGACTGTAAAAACAAAGAGAAACTTCAGTGCATTGCCTCGATTCTCTGGCATATACAATATACTTCCAAAAAACAAAGAGGTCGCTTTCCTTCAAATTTACAGCATTTTGTTTTCTCCAGGTGCCAATCAGTTGACTGTGTTGAACTGTCTTGTTTCCGCAACTCACTGAAACCTGAAAGGTGAAGCTGAAAACCGTTCAGACCTTTTCATTAACGTTCAACATCGGCTACTTATAGTTTCATTTAAAAAAACATATAACTATAATCATGTGGAAAAACGTAGGCTCTCCCATTATTATTTTTTATGAAGTAATAGTCACATACTTATATCTCAATTTGTTTTTAACAAAAACTACTTTATTTTACTGATTATAAAGGATGTCAATAGTAAAATGTGGCTAATGTTACTCCCTTTTGGCTTTTGCAGCACTCTCCACTTTCAGCTGTTAGACATTTCAGTTGTGCCTTGCATGGAAAGCCTACACAGTCAAAAAAGGATAAGGATCCTGACTATGCCCAGGATTTTCCATTTCACAACTGCTAGCCAGTCTTTGGTAAATTCTTAGTTACAGTGGCATTATATTAATAGGATCTCAGGATCTGCTCCAGCAACTCACCTTCATTCTGGAGCAGACCATCTCTAAACCATTAACTTTTAGCTCTGTGCTAAACTCAGTTTAAGACTCATCCATCTAAAGATCAGTTTTCCAATAGTCCTGGTCTCTATCTACATTAGCTTAAGGTAATTCCAAGTTTGCCTTTATGTATTTATAAGAGAGCAAAGGTTTCGTCCTGACACACATCTCCCAACAAAACTAAACATTTGCATTCCCCTTATCACTTACACCTGCAGCTACTCTCATCAACAGCAGGAAGAGCTTGCTGTTGGTCCCGTTGTGACATTAGAGGGTTTTTGAAAACTTATGCTCTGCAAATCTCCGTTATTTTCCTTGTAGTTCACCTTGTTTTTTTCTGTCTTTTTGTTGTTGTGAAATATTCTGCTCCTTCCACACTGAAGACCATTCATTGTTTCATTCTTGTTCAAGATCAACAATGTAAAATAACATGACGACAAAAGATTTTTGAAACACACCATTTTCAGTTTGGAAATAGGTTGATGGCGTTTGTATTGTTTTAAAGCCATTTTTAACTGCATTGTATTTATCTCGAGAATAATAAAGAAAAAAAAAAAGAATAAATAAATAAATAAAACAAATATTTGCAGATTTGTGAAACAGTCTTCAAGTTCACAAAGGTTTGTGTTCTCCCCATATTCCATTCTGCTGAACTCCTGCTACACTATGGTATTTTCTGCTAATTTTGTGCAGGACACACAAAATTCTGCAGGCAACTTGTTTGGACGGCTCAGTGGCAGCAAAAGGGGTTCTATGCAGAATTTCCATTTCAAATACATTAAAATTTTATTTTGACATGTCATAATTACATTTGCGATATCTTGTATCAGATGTTTGACCCTTCAAATGATGAATCCGGTGGCATCGTTTAAAGAAACCTTATCAGAAATTTAGACTCATCAAAACGATCAAACTGTGTCTTGATTTTTATTTTCTTCTTACTAGTCAGAATGTGAATGCACATATCTTAAACTGTCGAAATGTAATTGGTGTCTAGTCAAAATGCAACACCGATTTCATGTTAAAACGGCTTGCCATACCACCTCAGGAAACACCTGGTGGAACATGCGCGGGCTAATTGCTGCTTCAGCTAGTTGGGTGGATTTGAGTGGGGAAGGCGCGAGGGCGCTGTGAGAGTCGGGAGCGACTCCACAGAGGAACCATTTCTGAAAATATACGGCGCTTTGCATGAGCTATCGTTTAGGCAACCCCGAATGGCTGCCATGGGATATTAAAAAAAATTCTCAATCATAACTGGAAGAATGATGGTAACACTCCAGGTATGTTTTTGATGAGAAAATGACAAAGCTAAAAAGAAAAAAAAAGGCAATTTTACATAATGCCTCGGGTTTTTATTCAGTTTTTTTAAATTTGTATTTTTTATCGATTTAGCATAAAACTGATATTGAATGTCAACATGTGCAGATATAGTAAGACTAGCCACACTTTTAGAAAGCTTCCTGATTTCTTGATGGCTGTCTTTGTAAAAATAAATAAATAAAAATAAAAATGTCTCTAAATTATTATATAATTTCAAATGTAGTTCATAGTTAATTTACTGTATTTGCCGTATTAAGTTACTGTCAACTCCTGTTGACAGTCATATTTGTCATAATTAGAAATCTCGCTTAAATTAATCCCAGATATTTTTAAAATTACATTTCATTTTTCATCATCACCCTTTTATTTTGTTTTGTTTTTTTCACAGTTTAGGGTCGCAACGAGAAAGAGGGAGAGAGACAAAGGGGTTAGAAAAATTTACACAGAAAATTAAATATTCCAATGCAAAACATTCTTGCAAACAGTAACTGAAATGGTTGTTTTTTTTTAAGAGAACTGTCATCACCACAAACTATCTTTCTCTTGTTTTCTGTATTTTTTTCCAACGATATAACATTTGAATCTTCCTCACTATGCTTTGCAATTTAGACTGACTGAGATATCAATAATGTAAAGTAAGACAGATCTGTGTTTATGTTTTTTTTTTTGTTTTTTTTTTTTTTTTTATCAATCATCACAATTGGCAACACGGTGAAGCCCTCACCTAACATTGTGCTGCATCCGCCCTCTACTGTGTCTAAGCATTTCATTCACGAAGCATGTAGGAAGTGCTGATGTACTGGCGCAAACACGTTCAGAAGGTGTGAGCAATTTGCTCTGGCAATCTAGAAGTGACCTCTGCCACAAACACTTCAGTCATAACTGTGACAGGGAGAGAAAAAACTGTTTCCTCACAACCTGCTGCACAGTTTATAGGAAGAAACATTGAGGAAGTCTCATTCTTGTCTGTGAGTATACACATTTGGGATGTTTTTTTTCTAAACTAATTAGTAGCGATCTACAGTAGGTCTGTTGATTTCCTGGATTTAATATGGATGTCTAGATGGTGTGTAGATTGTTCTCATGCACCCACTAAATACCAGTCAAACACCAATTTGACACCTGTTATGGCCACTGTCTGGATGTACATATTTTTAAGGCAAAAATGTAACGCTTCATTACAGAATGAGAAACGAAGACGTTTTATATTTCTGAACCTGAAATGTGGGTCATTGCGTTGTGTGTATTAGCCGGGTAACCAGATCTAAATCAAGGAGAACAACTGTAGGATTTGTCTGGATGGACTATTTGAGCATGAACGTGCAGCTGATAAATCTCCTGACTGCATGTGATGCAATAATGATGAAATTTCAATAGAATATTTCCTTGTGGAGTTTCAAAGCAAAGAACAGTGCCTCCGGAGCAAAAGAAAGGCCTCATCCATCAACTACTTTGGTGGTACTGTTAAACCACATGGCGACATGGATGTGGAGTATATTGTTACAAGATGGTTTCGTTGAATAGTGACTAAGTTATTCTAGCACGTGGATTTGTTTTGATCTTAATTCGAACCCATTCCATTTCAGCTCCTGGATCCAAATGTACTTGGCTCCATCTGTCTTCACGTCAACTCTGACCAGCTGCTGTCTTGAAGAAAAGCATTCTCACAGTGTAAGGCTGCTGTTGACTGCGGATGCGGTGGACCGAAAGAAAGTCAAGGACTCAAAAGCAACATGGTGAGTTCAATGAATCTTACAACTAGACAAAAAAAAAAAAAAAGAAAGCCTAAACCCAGCCCTTATAGATCAAGGCAAATGCTGGCATCACCAATTTTAATCTTGGAGGTTAATATGTTCGGGGTGTTGTGCAATATTAGTTTTCTACCACATGTTAACATTTTTAAGTTGGCCAGAAACTTAGAAATTGTCTGAAGCTGCAATATTAAACTTCATCTAAATCTTCTAGAGTTCTCGATTAACCAGATTTAAATCCACGGCGTGTTTTGAATGCAGCACTTTAGCGTGAATGTGCAGCTGTCATATTTGCTGACGTTATGCAGTGCAACAGTGCTGAAATCTCAACGGAATATTTTGTTCATCTTGAGAAATTTCATACCATAAAGAGTAGTGCCTCAAGAGAAAAGAAAGTAATAAGTTGATACTTCTGATAATGCACATGATGATATTCATATGAATGCATATGAGTTTTTGTTTAAAACAACAACAACAAAAAATCTCATATGTTAAACATCTGTCTCTTTATCACAAGATGGCATCACTACTGATGTGTAATGTAATTAAGATCTAAAGAATACTCTGGCAATTACCTGTCTAATGGGCCGTTTATCAGCTCTCGTTCTCCAAGCTGTCTGTTTTTTTTATTTATTTATTTATTTTTTTTTAGCTGGCTGGCTCATCGAGAGGCAAGCAGATGTATATGAAATTGCTCCCAGTGTAGAACAGAGAAAAGATCGCTCAGTGAGACAGTTCCGCATAGAGTCCTGATGACTGCGGGTCCCTTCACCGTCCCCGTCGCTTGGACTCGCTATAAAAGTTGGAAGAAGAGAAAGATCAGACATTTCTGAAGTAGAAATTGATTAGTTCACAGAGGAAAAAAACAAAGGCCAGGCCACTGCCTATTTCTGTCACTCTGACATCAATGGTAAATCGAGGGCACCCTAAGCAGCAGGAGCATCGCCTGGAACATGAAACAATCCATATTCAGTTATGCAGTGATGTGGGCGGTAGGTTACCTTTTTCCATCACCGGTGACACCTGAAAGACACCCTGCAGTGTTGCACTGACAACACTTATGAACCTGGTTGCCTCCCTGTGTGGCAAAGTCAGGGTTGAGCGACATCATGTCTTGTTTTCTTTTTGCTCCAGTGGGTGGTGCGGACTGATTGTGCCACAGCGGGACGTTCCTATACATGCGCAATGTGCATTTGTGTGCGAAGATGGGGAAGTTCGCCACATTGAACTGTAGAGCTGTGGAGTTTGAGGGAAACAAAATTTGACAGTGATATTAGAAACAGCAAAGGACTGGAGGAGTAAAGTGTTTATGCTGCTTCCTGTTGATTTGGTCTTCTGTATGCACTGGAATCTCCAGTGGATGCTTAGTGTCTCTGAAATAATGCCTGTTTAAAGGGTAAGAAACGGTTCTGACAATAGTTTTTCACGTTTTGGAATAATGGTCAGGTTTTATTAGCCATGTTGTTTGTTTTCATCCAAAGTCGGTAACTGTTTTTTCAGAAACTTACTTACACACAGTCATTAAATTTGGCAAAACCACACAAGGGCTTTCAAAGGAAGAATGACTCAGATTCTGTTCTTGATGGAAATCGGCTAAAAAACATGACTCAACGAAAAGATGGAAAACATTGTACCCAAAGAAAATGGGAAATTGGATTCTTCCTTTTAATAAGGATTACACGAGAAACCCATTTTATGCTTTGCATTTACGATAGGTTACAAAATCCGGCTATTTTTTTGTTTTTTTTATTTTATTAAAATGTTGCATATCTTGTTTACACTTTCGTAAGTAAGGCTAAAAAGTTTTTTTTTATTATTATTATTATTGTTGAGACCATGCCATTGTTATTCAAACCTAGAACCCAAATTTTTCCATTGGCCATCAAATTAAGTTTTCAAATTACCTTAATTTGAATTTTAGTTTAAATGAAGTTATCTTTTCCTTTCACTGTAATGCAATGCTTTATTTTGGCATAACACAAAATATCCTAGTGAGATAAACTGAAGTTTATCTTGACGAAGGTCTAGGAGTACTTGTGTGGGGCCTGTAGGTGGCTCTAGCCTTAAACTTGTAGTCTTGGTTCAAAAACCTAAATCCAGCTTATGATAGACAGGAATTTTTATTTGCAGAGTGCCCTAGTGTGCCATATAAACTCTGCTGCAAATCCACAGGAAATGCAGCACTGATGTATATCACAAAAGAAAAGTAATTTCCTAATGGAGACAGTAAAGTTGTGAAATGATCATATTTTCACTTGAAAAGCACTAAAAAGGGAACAATTGAAAGTATCATCCACAAATAATAGTGAAACAAGAACAGTAAAGCAGACTGGTAGTTGCTAACAAGAGCAGCTAGATATTTTTTTTTCCCTCTTGGCTTAACTTCTATCTTTTTGCTGGAAATCCAGCAATATTGTTGCTGTAGCAAACAGAACATCTGTTTTATATTTCACTTGAGGGGAGATTATGGCCTAAAATCACTTAAAACCCCAGGAAATTATGTTTGTACATGAAGTGGATCTGTTTCTCACCGTCTACACACAGCAAGAGAGATTCTTTCATAACTAATAATTGAATTGCTCTAAATGAAAGGGCTATTGGTGAGATTTAATAACAACCGGTGTTCTAAGTAGGCCTTTAATTCACAGCCCTCATTACCTCAGAAGGGGAAAGAAAACATTAGCACATTTCCACTTTAAAAGCATTTTGACACGTTTGGTTAGGTAACATTTTGAATAAAACATAGCTTTATGTCGAAGATAATTTAAATGAAAAGCTAATGTTTATTCAAATGGTTGCACAACCATAAGAATGAGCCTATATTTTGCAGAGATAAATAATGCATCATTTAAAAATTGCATCAGAGATCCTTCTCAAAGTACAACCACAATGCGTTTAACGGAAACCTGCCGGAGCTGCAGCTTACTTTCATGTGAGACAGATCCTCAGTGGGACTTTTTTTTTTTTTTTTTCCTTCTTGGTTGCATGTTTTTTCATTTGTTGAATTACTGACCAAGCAGATCAAAGGTTTAAAATGTTTCACTCAACAGCTTCTGGTTATGAATAATTACATTTTTAGGTCACAGCTTAAATAGAAGATTACTCTAATCAATCCTGTCTATGCGTAGGAGAAGTTGTTTAATAATTCATAGTCTGTCAACAAATACTGAATTGAAAAGTTAAACAAGTCCTCCCGTCATACTGTCGAGATCATCATGTTAACAGGGTAAAGGACCTTATTTGTTCTCATTAATTAGTGCTTTATGAATGGCTAATATATGACAAATATTTTTAAAAAAATGCAGAAGAAAGTTGTCATGTACCACATAGAAATGTCCTAAACATGAGAGCTGATTTCTGTTTTGACTGTAATTAAATATCCTTGATGAAACTGTAACAGCATAATCTAACACAGTGGATATGAAACTTTTTATGTAAAGTAACACTATTTAAAAAAAAAAACAGAGTTGTCCAAGTTTGATATCCAACATCTTAAAAACAACGAAAACAAACATTCATATCCTCTTGCACTGTTGGATAAAGGATGCAATGTGATTATGCTTTCAATTTTTTGTTGCTGATTGTTTTATTTTTATTTTTTAAGCTGCATAGATTGGAATTATGATTAGGAATGTTAGACGTTTAAGCTCAAAATGGATGCCTTACTCATAAACATCAACAATTAAACATTTTTTAAAATTTATTTTAAAGATTTATCTAATTAAATCTTTTGACAAAATATTTAAAATGTTATTTAGCAAGGATACCGCTGCAGTAAAAATACAACACACAAATGTAAATAGCTCATATTGCTAACAGTGGTTAGCTTGGTCACTGAGTACGGTCATATTTAGTCAATTAGAATATGTGTTCCTATAAGGCTTGTCAGAAAATAACTTTTAAGCAATTTATTAAACATACTTTCCATGAAACCCACAATTCTGTGTTAAAAATGCTGGTTTTATCTGTTTGGTGTAATTCTCTAATCTTAAATATCTTATTTCCATTCAGAGGAAAATCAGCTTTTGATTTTACTTCAATGTCTTCCTGGCACAAGTAGATATATTACAGGTGAATTGAGCAACACCTTTTTTTTTTTTTCCCCGGAAACACGACTGGAAGATGCAATGAGATGCAATGTGATGATCTGAAGGACCTTTTAATGTGTTTAGCTACTTTAAGATTAAATATTTCAATTCTGATTGAGCTAAAGAATATATTTTTCATCAAGATGCAAATCCTCCTAGTGGTTTAGAGAGAGGGTTCCTACTGTTTTCCATCACAGCCAGGCCTTTCGACTGTAGCTCAGCGAATGTCCCTCTGCTCTCTCTGCCTCATCATGGCAATGATGAGGCTCATTATAGTAAGCCTCCACTCTCATGTCTTGCTGGGCGAATATAAGAGATCAGCTGTAGTTTTCAACTTTGGCTGCCGAGTCAGCATTTAGATTTTATCGCTAACTTCCACCTGTTCATATGCGCGCATACACACCAGGCTCGTCTCCACAACTACTCTCATGAGCCGGGTCTTAACTTTTTAAGTAAGGCCCAGGATTGAACAGCCGCTCTGGACAAACTACCAGTCAGCCGCTGCTTGAGCATATGTTTAAACAATAATTTTTATGTTCTTTTTCTTTTGACTCATTCTTAAAGAGATAAAACAGTCTCATAATTTACAAATCCACTGAATGAGGTTGACAAGTCTTAACAGAGCTAGCCACAACACATGCACTGGCGTTCAGTGTCTGCACAAGCGTGCAAGATGCATAGAGTCATTAAGTCATCAGCAGAATATTTTTCAGATGAATTAGAGGTGAGACTGCGAGCCAACATCAGCGTCTGACCTCACAAATATGCTTCTGGAAGAATGGTCTAAACATCTATGAACACAACTTGTGGAAAAAGACCCCAAAAGGGTTGAAGCTTTTGTAGCTGCAAAGGGTGGACTTACATTTTATGAAACCTTATGGAATGAGATGTCACTCAATTTTAACATTCTGAGGCAGGAAAGGGTAATACTTTTGGCGATATAGTGCATGTGTGCGATTGTAGGATTGTGATTGGTGGAGCAATGTTGCATTGTTACATGAACATTATTAAGGTTCACAAGTGTGTCTGAGGCAGCTGTACATTTGCTTCAGTGTGTGTGTGCGTGCGTGTGTATGTGTGGGCTGGAGCCCAGAAAACCCCACTTTGCGTATAGATTCATCAGTGGGTGGTGGTTCATTAATTCAATTGCCCTCTGTGGTGTATCATATTAGTGGTTGTCAGATTATAGCTCTTAATTGATTGATTCATTTTTATTAGTTGTGTAATGAAATTACCTATTGACAAGCCATGCAGGCTGGATCTGATCAATACATACTGGTAGTGGGTAGGATTTCAGCAAACAGCTGGCTTTTTTTGGCTGCAGTCTTTCCCCACCCTCACCCCTTTATTTTCAAATATGGGCTGCAGACATACGCAGAGTAATTTGAGAAGATAATTTTTCACAGCAATAACAATGTGTTCATCAAGAAACGCATCGTTATTTGTCCAGTAACAAATAAGAAATTTTACTTGTTAAAAAGTCTGATTGTCATCTATTGAACAAGTTGTCTGAAGAACATATGCCAGTTTTATTTTGTCACAATTTTGGGTGATCAATAAAATGCCAGTTGGTGTAAATAAATTAGACGATGGTATGTCACTCCACAACCTTGTTTTCTAAATAACATTATGATGTTTATTATTTTAGAATTTTACATTTTTAATAAGCTGCATTCATTCTGTTTCTGGTGCATAATTAAAACTAACACTTCATTAAAACACCTTCAGATTTTATTTCTGCTTTCAGGTTTTTTTTTTTGTGTTAACACCTGCCATCAATTGTTGTGCATCTGATAAACCAGAAGTCAAACACAGCTGTTGATTTTCTTGACTCCTCATTTACACCTCTCACTGCAGCTATAGTTTGCAGAGAGGTTACAAAGGATCAAACTGATCTAATTTCACAAGCCTATAAGGACATAAAGACAATCCATTTGGAAAGTAGCAGGGTAAAAGCAGTCATCAATAACTAGAGAAAATGTGGGACAACAAGGATGTAACGAAAAATTTTGTATTTCTCATGAATTATTTAAAAAAAAGCAAGAGTTGTTAGGCAGGGTGTCGAGAGAAACTGCAGGAATTTCTGCAAAGTACTGCTTTTGGTTAAGATGTGGCCGCAGTTTCTTATTTCCGGCACATCTTCAGACTAAAGAGTGGAATTGTTCAAATAAAACATCCTGGGCTGTCTAAAATTTCCCCAAAACCTAAAAGCCAAAAGGAAACCAATCCTACAAGGAAATATGGTGATGAGGGTTACACGTTAGGTTACTTCCTAAGGTGGATTTCAAGATTTATTTTGTCAAGGTAGATAAAATTATGGGCTGTTCCAAATGCAAGACCAAAAACCTTCAGGTCTGTGTCTAAAGCTAAAGCTTTAATTTTTTAACAACAATATAATTACTATGAGGAAAAAACGTTATTTTTAAATGGGCTGGTCATATTTCAGAACTCAGTGTGCAGAACGTGGAATTTTGATTTCTTTAATTCTAAATAAATCATAATTTAACCAGCATTTCATCAGGAGTGTCTCCTCTGAACTGTGCTAGAAATGATTTTATGAAATCCTACTGAGTGATTTACCCATCAGTTGTATGTATTAAATATCACTACAAAATACAGATTTATTACAAATCAGTTTTTTTTTTTTTTTCCCCCATACCTGGAAAATAAAATGTCATCTGCCTCAGGGTAGGCATCTCATATAGACTAAACATCATATTCTCACATCCCACCTTTAAAGCCAGAGGATGCAGTTTTATTCCATGACCATGTAACCTCCATGCTGTTTTCCTAATTGAGAGCAGCATGTAGCTGCTTGCACAAACACTCACGCATGTTGTATTTTAAGCAGCCCCTATGTTAATTCAAGCAGAATCTCCCCTCTTGTCGCTCTCTAGTTTATTTCTACACTGTCTTACTTTGCTGCGGGCATCTGCTAATAGGAACCTTGCCTGAGGCTCTTCACCTCACATGCAGAATATCACTGGGGCATGATATGTACAACAAAACTGACCTTTTTCATTAGCTTTGCTCTCCTCTTTACAAGAACGCGCAAGAAGAATAGTGGTGGATATTTCTTGTATCTTGTCATGATGAAAACAAATTGGTTAATAATGATAAGGAATGGGGTGATGCTGTGTTCTCTCCTGTAGGCCATGGACAGGACATTATCAGCACCAGCATGCAAGTGTTTTTTTTTTGTTTTGTTTTTTTTGTTGCAGTCTGACCTGGTTGCAAAATCAATCGCAGACACAAATTATGAGCACTACTCGAGAGAGCAGTTGGCTTTCTAGTACGTGTTGCAGGGGATTGCTTGTGTCAGTTCCTCAGCAGTGTCATGTAGTTTAGGTTTAGAATGGTGACAGCACATGAAGGAAAGCAGCCCAGCAAGAAACACTGGCTATGAGGACCTTGTTTAATGTGCTTGACACTTTCCGTGCGGGGGGAACTTGCTTTTCTCTTTGTGGCAGAGCTGATCTCCACCACCCATAGCTCAGTGTTCCTTCTCGTTCAGGTTCTACTCAATCAGCTGGCATTTGTGAGCAGTTCCCCCTCCGCCGCCACACCTCTGTTTTTCTTCTCAACTTGAACCCTTTACACTTCTCCGCTAGTGTTTTGTTTGTCCCCAGTGTCCCTACTTTAATATTTCTAAAACTTGTTTTAAATGCTTCACAGTTTAAATGCTATTGAATGACTTTATCGATTTATTCTTGGAATTGTCTTTATGAAAGTGTCAAACAAAAATATTCATACTATTTTTCCATTTTGTGGGGGAAATGGTAGGTCAGCAACTTAACCTACCAACACATGTCCATCCACTTATTTTTATTTTAATTTATTTGACCCTTATTTATACAAATAGTCTCATTAAGAGCCAAGTTGAAATTATAAGAGAAACCTGTTTTGATGAAACAAACAAAATAAATTGCAAACAGTAACAAACTTCAGTTCAATTAAATAGCCTAACAAAATAAAGCAAGCTTCATAAGGAGATTTCTCTTCTTGTCTTAAAATAAATGAATGAATAAATAATTGTGCCAAATGAATCAAAGTGGAAAACTTCAGATCTTCAGTAGTGTCCTAAATTGAAGGAGCAGAGTAAGAAAATGTCCCCCTCCCCCTCCCAGAAGTTGAACACTAAACAACTATGCTGATAAATACAAGTTATAAGTAAATAAAAACACTAAGTATAAAAATGGGAACCTCAACATTATTTTTCGTTTTTTATTTTTAATTTCTCATTGTAACAAGTTCTTTAATGTTATTTGAGTTATTTGGTGCAATTCCACATACAAACGCTAGGGGCGCCTATCACATTGGTGGCGTAGAGAAGGTTGGGCACACAGAAGAAGAATAAACCTTCCTGTTAGATGCTAAAGGAAGCGCTTCGTATGTCGCATCTTGTCTATATCACAGGTCAGTAAAAATGTATTTTGATACTTATGTACAGGTATCCTTTAAGAGTTGAAGAGGTTATTGAATCGATAGTCGACTAGTGAGTCACGTTGTACAGTTTGTGATTTGTGTTGAGTGGAAAATGGGGCATATTTCTCGAAGCTAATTATTGCTAATGCTAGAGGACTCTGTTGAGCTAGCTAAGAAAGACATGAAGGACTACTGAATGCACTTTGAACCTATTATATTTTGCACTTTTAAGAATGGTTCTCATACAAAGGTTTATGAAATTTAATGAGTAAGTAATGGCTGCCTATCTGTGAAGCTTAGTAAAGAGACACAGCATTAAAGGAGCATTACACCCTTTTCACTTTTCTATTTTAAGTGGAGTTTTTGTGTAAGAGATAAAATATTGTTATTCTATTAAAACATTGGACACAGTTAAAAGCTAAAATCCTTCAGTATTTAAGTACGTTTTATTTGTGCAGAATATAAATAGCAAAAGCTATTAAAATAGTTAAAAGTAAATTCATATATTTTTATTTTGTTTGCTATAAATATGAAAGGTCTGAGATAAAGGGACACCGTATTTGAGTTAAAACACTAACAAAAAAAAAAAAACCTAACATGGCTTGGAGAATTAAAAGCCATCTGTGAATAGATTTTGTCATTTTGGTCAAACTAATAATGATAATTGGAGCATGTCAAAAAAATTCTGGTTCAATTTAAAGGGATATTATGGTAATTTGTGATGAATCGAAGGACTAGCTGTTGGTATTACAATGTATCACCCTGAAAAGTGGTGGTGGTATTTGTCCAACATGGGCAGATAAACTGTTTAAAGATAGAGATGCTGCTCAATACTTGAAACTGCAGTGGCCCAAACTTAAAACTAATTGAGAATCTTAATCGACAGACGCAGACGCTCCCCATCCAATCTTTGGATGGCTGCTTTGCGAAGAACTGAAAGTAAGTCAGTCAGAAAAGCTGACAGAAACATTCACATCTGTACCTGTAGAAAAATGTGATACTACTAAGAATAAAAGTGCATGCCATACCCTTGAGATTATTTTTTAAAGATTTTGAAAACCATGTATCATTTTCATTCCACTTCCTAATTATGCCCCACTTTGTGTTGGTCTGTCGTATAACATTAAAATAAGACAAATTATTACATGTAGTTGTAATATGACAAAATGGGAACAAGCTTGAGGGTTATGAATACTTTTGCGATGTGCTATTTTTCTGTTAAAAAAAAAAAATATACAACCCATACTTAATGCTGAGAAGAAATACAAAAAGTCAATATATATTTGTCCCACAGGAAGTGAGTTAAAGCTGGAAGTTGATGTTGGAGTAATCTACCCGCATGCTTACAGAATACATTAGCGTGCAGTTTGTCATGGGAATAACTGGCCTGTTTATGAGTTTGCTGGTATGCATATAGACTGGATTTGCACACGATTGGCTATACGGTTCACCTTACACACTGACAGCCAGTGTCTAGAGGAAAAAGAAGAGAAGTTTGATAGCAGACTTGGAGCTGAAAGCAAGTGCATCCAGCACCATTTTTCAGTGTTTTTTTTATTCATCCCTGTTTAGCATTGCATCACTCCCGTTTGTTTCCATGTCCTCCAGAATGAGAGAGAGAGAGAGACACGACTACCTTGGAGCCAGGAGCCATGATGTGAGCTTTGCATGCCTGCTTACATCTCTCCCTATCCCCTTAACCAGCCACGGCAGCTGTGTGTGTAAAGAAAATGCCATGTGAGCCTGCATTCTGAGATCTAAAGACTTCTAGCTTTGAGCTTTTAGCTACGTTAAGGCCTGGACCTAATTGTTTCAGTAAGGCTTTCTGAACAGATCACCTACTTTGGATTTTTTTTTTTTTTTTTTTGAGAGTTCATTTTTTTTATTTCGTCGAGTGTACTCTTGATCCAAATCACAATGTTCCAAATGAGAGCAGCGTGAGGATCCATGCCATTTTGCTATTCCAAACCAATTTCTTCAAGTGTTGGACAAGGTAGTACATTTCACAAAAGACATTTTATCCATCTAACAAGTGATCTGAGAAATACTTGAATCACTCTTTTTTTTTTTTTTTTTTTTTTTTTTTTTTTTTTTTTTTTTTTTTTTTGGGTTTTTTTTTTTTTTTTTTTTTTTTTTTTTTTTTTTTTTTTTTTTTT
>CAEGAE010081080.1:0-68768 GCA_903067095.1 Girardinus metallicus | reverse complement strand
TTTTTTTTTTTTTTTTTTTTTTTTTTTTTTTTTTTTTTTTTTTTTTTTTTTTTTTTTTTTTTTTTTTTTTTTTTTTTAGGTTATTTCTTTTAATTTTATTTTATTATTATTTTTGTCTGTCAATAATTACTTGGACCATTATTCTGAGAATGGGACAATATATTACCAGATAAAATTTTCCACCACAATCCCCTCTTTTGATAAGAGAATATGCAATATTTTCATATTAATCCCATAAATTTTTATTTAATCTCAACAGTTTTTTTTTTTATTTGCAGCATTGACTTTTCCTTCTTTTTCTCATCAGACTTTTCCATTTCAAGCTAAGTTGGCTTGAGGAACAGAGCAACTTGATAAATTTCCCCTCTGTGGGACAATAAAGGCCATTTCCGTCTTGATATCTTCAATAAGTTATTTTGACTTATACTTTACAATAATAATTGAAAAACACATTTAATGTTTTTATAAATGTAAATAAATTCATGATTATAAAATTTATAGGAATCCTTATTTTCTCATCTTCCCTCCAACTCTATGTTCTCCAATTGAAAGACAATTGGTTAAATTAATATGCACTTCAAACATTTTTTTTTTATCAGAAAAAGTGATTTTAACGTTTTTAATTCCTTGCAGACTGAGCTGGACGGCGTCAACGGGCTTCTGAGTGCAGCTGAGGGCAAAAACATCAAATCCAGCAAGGACCTTTCTACTGTGGAGTCTCAGCTGCAGGACACTCAGGTACGGCTGCTGCTTGAGTTCCTGAAAACTTGTTTCTAAGCTCTGACTTCTCAGTTAAAGCATCATTAAGCTGTGGGCGGGGGAAAAAATTCTGTTTTTAATTTCCAAAAATAAAAGTGGTTTGACTACCTGGATGCTTTTAATGAGATGCTGTGTACTTCCTGTCAGATGGCTGAAAGAAGTACACATTTTTGTTGCTTAGCAGGCAAACCTTAGCCTTGCTCCAACAGTACTGTTGGAGCAAACCTTAGCCTTGCTCCAACAGTACTGTTGGTATTATTTAGTATTTTTCTCTAATACCCTTGTTTTGAAATTGAAAATGTATTTATCTCTTCTTTCTAGAAGACAGAAAGCCACCAGAATCCTTGTAAAAGAAAGTCGAAGGTTTCACCCATCTTCAGTTTTCTGAACTTGTGATCTTTAATTTTCTGAACTCCAGGAGCTCCTCCAAGAGGAAACTCGACAGAAACTCTCCCTCACCTCCCGCCTGAAGCAGATGGAGGACGAGCAGAATAACCTGCGGGAGATGCTGGAGGAAGAGGAGGAGAGCAAGAAGAACGTGGAGAGGCAGGTTGCCTCTCTGCAGACCCAGGTTTGTCCACAGAGCCGCTCCGTCGTGATCTTGATCAGACGTACAGAAGATACAACGGCGTATAAGGGCACTTGTAGAAACCTGCAAAATTCTGCAAAAAAAAAATAATTATTTTTTTGCTTTTATTCTTTTCAGTTGCTCTAATCTTCTTTATACAGTGGCATATTGAAGGTAGAAAAGTTAATTTCTGCCAAAAAGTTCAGAAATTGAGATTAATTTGACATATTTTATAGAAAAAAAAAACATTGAAATTTTTGAGCTCAGTCAAAAATGTTTGACTTTTCAAGCTCAGAAAATGTCAGGTTTTTTCTAGAAAATGTAAAATTTAATCTAAGAAAATTGAAAATTTTTGGCTTTTGGAGCTCCGAAGTATTATTATTATTATTATTATTATTTTTAGAAACAAAATACTTTAGAAAATTTCTGAGATTATTCAGACTTTTTTGTTGCAGAATTTTGACTTTAATTTTCTGAGCTCAAAAGTCAGAATTTTAAGTCTTTTCTTTTTCAGTGGCCCTAATCCTCTTCTGTACAAAAGGCCTAAAACTTATCAACATTTTTTCTTATTCTTTAGCTGGCCGAGATGAAGAAGAAGGTGGAACTAGAGGCCGTTTCGCTGGAGGGAGCTGAGGAAAGTCGCAAGAAGCTGCAGAGGGAGATGGAAAACATCGTTCAGCAGCTGGAGGAGAAGACGTCCACCTACGACAAACTGGACAAGACGAAGACCCGTCTGCAGCAGGAGCTGGACGATCTGCTGGTGGACCAGGACCATCTGAGGCAGATCGTCTCCAACCTGGAGAAGAAGCAGAAGAAGTTTGACCAGGTAACGTGTCGAGTGAGGCTTTAGGAGCAAAATTTATGTTTGACTGTAAGAAAAAACCTCTTCAAGTAAACTTTACAAAAGCTAGAAAATGGATAAAGGCAGAAACTAAAACATTTAAAGAGTAACTAACCCTACATAACGTATTTAGACAGTTTAACAACAAAAAAAAGTTGATTTGGAGCTTAGTTGCATTTTAAGAATGGGGAAAACCATATTTTACGCAACATCCATAATTGAATAAAAAAACACACTTTGAACAGCTGGATTTGTACCAGGATTAAATCACACATAGACTTTTGAGGATATTTCTGAAAATGCTTGTACTGTATTTCATTGTGGGTGTCAGAGTAAAGGAGGGTGAATAAAAAGGGATGATGCGTATTTTAAAAAAATAATTTAAACATCCTCCCAATTCTTCTTGCTCTTAGATGTTGGCAGAGGAAAAAGCCATCTCCACTAAGTACGCCGAGGAGCGCGACAAAGCAGAGGCTGAAGCCAGGGAGAAGGAGACGCGAGCGCTCAACCTGGCCCGCGAGCTCGACACCATGACGGGCCTGAAGGACGAGCTGGACCGCGCCAACAAGCTGCTGAAAGCCGAGATGGAGGACCTGGTCTCCTCTAAGGACGATGTGGGCAAGAACGTAAGTTCAGCTCGTTCCGCAAACTTCTGCAACTACGTTTCTCTTCGAGGTTGGAGCTCACTGGCAACAATGTGCAGGTCCACGAGCTGGAGAAGTCGAAACGCGCCATGGAGCAGCAGCTGGAGGAGATGAAGCTCCAGCTGGAGGAGCTGGAGGACGAGCTGCAGCTCACAGAGGACGCTAAGCTGCGTCTGGAGGTCAACATGCAGGCCATGAAGGCCCAGTTTGAACGAGACCTGCAGGGCAGAGACGAGCAGGGAGAAGAGAGGAGGAAACAACTTGCTAAACAGGTACAACCATGAGATTTCAGCTGTAAACATCTTTAAAATGTACATACAAGCATAAAACTTCATCCTTCAAGTCATCTTTTTTTCATATTTCCCATTAGCCACTTGGATGTCAGAATGATTGTCATTTTTCAAGATGGCTGCCATTTTTGAGCCTCTAAATCGGTTATCGACGTAGAACGTAACCCATTTTCATGATTTGGATGAACTTTCTCACATTTAATTTCAACTTTGATCATCCTATTCATGCAACTTTAAAGTTAATGACGCATAGCAAAATCAGAAATGGAAGACTTCTCTGTTTGCGAGTCTTAGTGCAAAATTTTTGTGTTTAGTGGTTTAGCACTTGATTCCACAAATTTTTCTGCTTAGCAGTTTAGCATTAGCAGAGGTAAGAATCATTAACAAATTAGTGGTTATTGATCCACTGGTGGCAACTACAGCCATTTTTAGTTGCAAACATATATTCTCCATTATATCTGTGGCGGCCATTTTGAAAAATGTCCACCAGAGAAGGAAAACGTAAGATAAAGAAAATGTATGTGCTTATCATTTGCCACCAAATGCATTCATCTAATTGGAAATTTTAGTGGAAAACATAATTTATAACCACGGTGGCCATCTTGAAAAAATATATATTATCAGCAAATATGTTTTCTATGTGTCTAATTATGTGTGATGTTATGAATATTTGAAAATTTAGTGCAAAAATTAACTTTGCTTGATGACCATGGTGCCAATCTGGAATTGAATTTTTCAGGTCCTAATTTGTTCCCAGTTTGGATCTCGTATCTACATGTGAAAAATTTAGATGAAATATTTAATAATCTGCTGTCGTGTGAGCTGAAACTTGGGAACAAATGGTTGAATTATTCCTTTATTCTTTGGTTGCGTTTTGATTAAAACCCGTTTTCCCTTCGAGGTGCGCGAGATGGAGGTGGAGCTGGAGGACGAACGCAGGCAGCGCTCCCACGCTCTCGCCGCCAAGAAGAAACTCGAGCTGGACCTGGCGGACCTGGAAGCTCAGATCGACCTGGCGAACAAAGGACGCGATGACGCTCTGAAGCAGCTGAAGAAGCTCCAGGTAGACGACGTAGAAAAGTCTGAGCTGGAAATGGATAAATTGACAATCTGTGATTGGCTTGCGTGTTGACATGGTTCTCTTTAGACCCAGGTGAAAGATCTGCTGAGGGAGTTGGAGGAACTCCGTTTGGCCAGAGACGAGGCCGTCAACCAGGCCAAAGAGGCGGAGAAGAAGCTGAAGTCCATGGAGGCCGACACCCTGCGCTTCCAGGAGGTACGGGTCATAAACGAAAAATCAGATAGTCAGATTACAACCACAACCTTCAAGGAGGTGGACGCATTTTATATGGTAGATGAACACAAAGTAGGACATAACTTATGCACTGAAAAAACACAAAATATTAAGTATTTGTGTGCAATTATCTTATTTCAAGTAACTTTTCAGAACAATAATTTGGAAAAAGTTTTTTCTTCCACTGGCAGATTATTTCACTTATGGTACTTTCTCATCAATTTTAAAGAATTATTTACTTTAAACAAGTTCATATATTGGGCTGAAGTTACTTGTAAGTTAGTTTTTTTTGCCTTATTTCAAGTTTGGTAAGACATTAGCATTAATGTCTTGAAGACCAAAAATACTTTGCATGTTTGTTTTTTTTCCCTAAAATGAAACATGACTTTCCAAATATGTTTAGCTGCTCTTGAATCAAAACTTAACTTAATCCTCTTTTGGGGAATTTTTAAGGTTATTTTAAATGTTTTTTTTTATTTTTTATTGCCTATAATTTTAGACTCGTAAAAGTTTTCCACATGTCCTAAAGTAAAAGATGTCCTTTAAATATACAGAGACTGGCTAAGTTTATAATTTTTTCCACAATAGGATGGTTTTACAGAAACTACTCATTTTAAAAGAGTAAATCTGTATTTGGCTTTTCTGGAATAAGTAAGTGAGCATAATGTTTATAAACAAATTGCTTTAAACAAAGCTAAACTATCAAACCTTAATATACAAGATAAGAAGATGCAGTCGGTATATTTTTGTTTGAATTTTTAAAAATTATTTGACAAAGTGGTTTACAGATGGCGCTTTAAACAATCGGCTAAGACTGCATGATCAGAAAAATTTATTTTGTGATTCGGTTGCTAAAAATTGCAATGGCCACCAAAGATTTCATATACTGAGCCGTTCTAATTTCATGCATTGTTTTCATAAATTTTCTATCCAGTTTAGTGGCAAAGTAAATTTTTGCTCACTGAGACATTCACTTTACAAAAAATCCAAAGAAATTTGTTCCCATTTGATCCAATAATGGATATTTGATAAATAGGACGGTTGGCAAAAAAAAACCTGTTTTAAGTTTCTTATGCACTAAATTTCCCCCCAAATGAAAGTTTCTGAAGCTTTGATGCATGTTGAGCTTTGCAGTTAGGGTGGGAATATAAAAAAAAACTTGAGTTTTGACAGAATGGACTACCACACTGCTAGTATTGATTTGCTCCAGCAGCTTGTACAGCATCAAATATTTTCTTTTTGCGTTTGGTTTCCATCAGGAGCTGGCCACAGCTGACAGACTGAAGAAGCAGCTTCAGACTGAGAGGGACGAACTCCAGGATGAGATCAACAGCAGCAACACCAAGAAGTAAGAGCACCGACACGGTTTTATTAAATTACAACATATTCACAACAGGAAATGGATTTAGTCTGCGCTAACGGAGGTCTGTGAAAACTATTTACATTTTGGAAAATGTATAATTGTAGCAGTAGTTTTACTACACCACATTTTTACTGTTAGTTGAGTAATTTTTATTATGAATTATTGCTACTTTTGAGTAAAATTTCTGGGTTCTGGACGCACAGCGAGTAACTTCACTGAAAGAACACACAAGTTTTAACCAAAAATGTGCCAGACATGCACCTACAGTTGGAGTGAGACCTCTTGTTTTTACACCAGCTTTGTTTTTTCATCTACTGAGCCTTTGGTGCCATTTGGAAGTCAACCGATGATTCATTAAACTGGATATATATATAGATATATATCATTAAAAGTTCTTTACCCTGTTGAAATGTACAATGTATTGGGTATTAGGGCCGTACTAAGAAATGTAAATTTACAAGCATAAAGTCATGGTACTATTAGAATAAACTTGTTTGTTGTAATATGACTTTATTCTCATAATATTGGCTTTATTCTTGTAAGTTTATTTTCCTGACATGGCTCTAATACTCCATTGTGTAAAGATATGTAAGCATTACCCACTGAAAGTATCACTTTCACATCTTTATATTGGAAAAATCGTATTTTAAAATGTCATTTGAATTATTTTGCACCTAATTAAATTTTTTTTTTTTTTTCACCCATTTGACATATTTAAAAAAAAATCATTTACTCGGTAGCCTTTTTACCAAATTTTTTTCATGAGTAATTTCTTGGAGGATTATTTTTACTCTGGTAAAAATATGATAAAGTGGTGCTACTCTTGAGTGCAGTTTGGGGGTGCTCTGTCCACGTGGTTAAAAATAATTTTCTCCTGGCAGTTCTTTGCTGACGGATGAGAAGAGGAGGCTGGAAGCTCGCATCACTCAGCTGGAGGAGGAACTGGATGAAGAACATCTGAACACTGAGATGGTTAATGATCGTCTGAAGAGAATGACGATGCAGGTAAGATCACCAGATGGAGGAAAATCATTACTGCTACTTTTATATTTTAAATTGAAATCACTTTTGTTTTCTTTTTTTTTTTCTTTTTTTTTTTTTTACACATTGGTGTGTGCACAACAAACGTTACAGACTAGAGAAAAGGGATATTGATATACAAAATAGCCGGATAATTTAACCGGATAGAATTAACAGCAACAAAAATAAAATAACCAAACAAGCAAGGAGGTATACATTAAAATAAATTCATTCAAAACAAGGACAAAACACAGAATATAATCAGTTGGTGTTGTAACAAAAACAATTAATTTGTTTAACATGTGGACTAGGATATGCTTTTCTCTTTTAATCTTGGCAGTTATTTTCTAATTTGAATTATTTTTGTGTTTAATATTGTTTGATTAATCTAGCGTTACAGATATTTTGGGTAGAAGTGGAAAAGAGAGGGAGTGAAAGTAAATAAGTGTGTGCCAGAATAAATAAAAGATAACTTTAAAAATGTAGAAAGAAAAGAAAAAGAGCACTGTGTGATCTTATTATTTGGCTTTACATTTAAATCTGTCCTGCATGTCTGACCTCAGACTGAACAGCTGACCACGGACCTGTCTTCTGAGCGCAGCAACTCCCAGCAGCTAGAGGGCGCTCGCTCCCAGCTCGACCGCCAGAACAAGGAGCTGAAACTGAAGTTGCAGGAGCTTGAGGTCACCATCAAGTCAAAGTACAAGTCCTCCATCACCTCACTGGAGGCCAGGATCGCTCAGCTGGAGGAGCAGCTGGATGTAGAGTCAAAGTGAGTGGCAGTTAAACAACTTTTATTTTATTTTTAGACGTTTTGCTTCATCGTTGTGAATAACTTGTGTTTCAGGGAGCGTCAGCAGGCCTCCAGGCTGGTCAGGAAGACGGAGAAGAAACTCAAGGAGGTGATGTTGCAGGTTGATGATGAACGACGCAACACGGATCAATTCAAAGACCAGGCAAGTTCTTTCAGATTTCCTTTTCAAAATAAAATATGCATTTCTTTACTTTTTTTTTTTTTTTGCAGCTTTATCTATAGTTGCGACTCAATTTGTAAAAGTCACGCAGAGCTCATATCTGGTGAATCGTCCCTCAACCGGTTTATGTTGGAAAATCAAATTATTTTTTTTCCTGATAAAGAAATGCATCAATAAAAACTATCATCCGTCTGTAAATGCATCAAAAGCAGGTTTTCACTTCTAATAATACCTCTAAAAAATACAAATAATAAAAAAGAAAGTTGTGTAAAAGTGCAATATATTCCAAGCTTTTGTTTCTTGTAATTGTAATGATTATTTCTCACAGATGTCCATAATGACACTTCCTTTCTTGGAAATTTGAAAATGGCAATACCTTTAATGGTTCAGAACACATAATTTGTTCAAATCTCAGCCATTTTGTGTGAGAATCTCGACTATGCTGAACTTCTGATTTCCATTTGATAAATTTTATTGTAAAGTATCGTTACGCTGCAAAAACACAAAATCTTGCCAAGTAATTTTAATCTGGTTTCGAGTGTAAATGTTTTTACACTTGAAGTAAGGCAAAACTAACTTAAAAGTAACTTTTCAGTGAGCTATAGAAGCTTCTTTCAAGTAAGTAATTCCTTAATACTGATGAAAAATTACTTCTGTTTAGACAAATTAACTTATAACATGGGAAAACTGTCTTTACAAGTTAAAAAATCTGCCCATGGAACTACAACTTTCTCACCAATATTAAGAAATTATTTACTTAAAACAAACTTCTATATCTTGCTAAAAAGTTTATTGTAAGTTAGTTTTGTCTTATTTCAAGTTTGCTAAGACATTTGCACTTGAAACTAGACAAAAAAAATACTTGGTAAGATTTTGTACTTTTGCAGTGTACTTTTGAGTAACATTTCCACCCAGTGTAACTTCACTGAATGAAGAACGTGTTTTAACCAAAATTTCACCAGACTAGTTTCAAATGTTTTATCCATCCATCCATCCATTTTCTAACACCCTTGTCCCAGTGGGGTCAGGAGGGCTGCTGCTGCCTATCTCGGCTAACGTTCCGGATGAGAGGCGGGGTCACCCTGGACAGGTCGCCAGTCTGTCGCAGGGCAACACAGAGACAGACAGGACACACACACTCACACTTGGGGAGAATTTGGAGAGGCCAATTAACCTGACAGTCATGTTTTTGGACTGTGGGAGGAAGCCGGAGAACCCGGAGAGAACATGCAAACTCCATGCAGAAAGACCCTGCATGGAGTCTTTCTGCAGGGTCGAACCCAGAACCTTCTTGCTGCAAGGCAACCGTTGTTGTTCGTATGAATCATTTTGATCTTTAAAATACAAAAATTTCCACATTATAATTTGGTCAATCTGATTTAAATTTTGTAAATATCAAATGGTTATTTTGATTATTTACTAATTATTTGAGTAGTAGCCTTTTTACCAAATGCTTTTTTTTCCCTTTTACTAGAGTAAATATACACTGAAATTGTTTTGTTCTTTCTTGATTAAAATTTTTCTGTACTCCAGCCTCTTCTGGTTATCCCCCGGCAGACTGAGAAGTGTGTTTTTTAATTCAATGGCGCTTTTCTAAACAGTGTCACTTAAAAAAAACGCATACATAATTTCTTACCAACATCTCTCTTTCTGTAGGTGGAGAAGTCGAACAGCCGGATGCGTCAACTGAAGCGGCAGCTCGAGGAAACGGAGGAGGAGCTGACGAGGGCCAACGTTTACCGCAGGAAGCTGCAGAGGGACCTGGACGATGCCACGGAGTCGGCTGACCTCATGAACCGCGAAGTCAGCACTCTGAAGAGCAAGCTCAGGTACGGCCGTTCCTCAGACATGGGGGCAAAGGGCATCTCTCTGATGGAGTAGGTCTGACTTTAATATTTGGGAATGGAGCATTTACAAAAATAAACACGAGGCTTACGAAGGCAATTGAACAAATCACAGCACTCATAATTTTAATTTTATAAAACTTTGCATTGTTTACTTGTCACAAAAACAGGTTTTGTTAGACAATAAATTATCCCAAAAGTTATTGCGATAAATGATAATATTGTTTTGAGACCATTTTCAAGTAATGTAATGTTTATGGCAGAATAATGCAAGAACACATTCTCAAAGTTCAATAAACTTTAAATTTTAATAAATATTTAACACTGGAACTGAAAGACATTTTAAATATCCAAAATAAATACATAAATAAAATGTGAAGTCTCTGTAAACAAATTGTCCTTCACAAGATGCTTAGTTGAGACCAAAGCAGCAGACTGAAGATTTTTCTCATCCAATTTTTGGAAAGAAACGGTAAATAGTGCAAATGAAAATTACTGATCTTGTTTTAATTTATCATGCCACATTAGTCTGCTACTGTGCTATGTTTCTGCGGCTCGTTTAGCCTGTTAATTTTCTTTGCAGACGTGGAGATTTGCCCTTCAACATGCGGGTCGGTTTGACTCGCACCACTCACGACACAGACGACGATGTGGAAGCGTCAGCCGACGTTACCGAGCCTGCAGCCGAGTGAGCGGAGCCCCACAGCCAAAAGGGAAACAAAGCGATGAAATGTTAGCCTTACATTTACCTTTTTACATGCAACTGGCCAAAATATCTCTAAAAAAATATGCAGTATATTTTTAATGAAAAGCTTCAGATACTTTTCCTGCCTATTTTTCTACTTAAAGTTTATATTGTACTGTTAAAACATAGTTTTTGTAAGATGTCACCACAATTTCTCAAATTTCTTTTTGAACTTTTTTTTTCTGGCTATATAATGGTCATAGTCACTCCAAATTTCTATCTGTACTGTAGGTTTCTCCTCAGTCTGTTTATAAAAATGACACAACAACAAATGCACATGATTGGAAAGTATTCAAGTTTCCATTAGGGTTAAAATTATTGACACATTTTGTACAGTCATCTGTTTGGATGCTGTATTATCCAACTGTGTTACTTATTAGTTATAGGTGATGGGTTGTTTTATTGCTTCACTGTATTTTCAAAATAATGGCCTGCATTTCTGCCAGTATTTTTGTCTCCTAATTCAAACTCCATGTTTTTGTGTAATGCTGTGCCACTGAATTTTCAGATTGGTTATTAATTTGCATGTTACTGATCCTGTGGTAGTAAGGCTAATATGTTTTTATTAACTGCCTTAATGCAATAAAGCAAGGAATGCATTCATATCTTCTTCTCTTCTGTTCATCAGTTGTTCTTATATTTAAAAAGGCTTTGGTTTTATTTACAGGATTCGGTATGGACTTCTACAAATTTAACTTAGAATGACGTTCTCATGAATTACTGGGTTTGTTTTTGCTTTTTTTGTTTTTAGGGAGATTTGATTTCTGGCCAAGATTTGGGTATTTGTTCAAATATTTTTTTCTTAAATTTACTGAAACTAATTAAAACACTAAAATAAACTGCCACAAATTGGCTTTGATGGCTAAATATCTGAGTTAACTTTTTGTTTTTTCTTCCTTGTTGAAAAGTTGTTCATGATGCAGATTATTTTCAAATGCTTATTATTGTCCAAAACTCATCAGAATTGCAGATTTATCACTTGTTCATTTTATAATTGGCATATGTGGACACCCAGAAAGTTACACACAACAGGAACACTATTTCAACATATTTTCATTCAAGTAAAAAGCTGTTCAAGAAATGACTAAAGAGTGAAGTGTTTAGTAAAAAAATATGAGTGCAAACTGATCAGAACTTCAATTTAGAAATTATGGAATTGGACAAAAAGCTCAAATGTGCAAATTCTAGTATTTTAAAGACTTAAAATATTACAAATAACATAATTTGATGAACAGTTCAGGCATCGGAAACAGTTTTCCACCTCCAAATACCATTTTGGCTGTTTACTGTATATTCACTTGACCTCCTAGTGTCACAATGGCTTCAACAGAAAAAGACAAAACAAATCTTGTGTACAAATAAAAGGTCTCTCTTTGAAATGAGGGGTAGGTTTGTGTCTGGTGCATTTTTGGTTGGAAAAATGTTTGTTCTTCAGTAACGTTCCAATGTCTCATTTAATCATCTGCTCATAGATTAGTGTTTGCCTCATTAACAATTTGAGATGAGCCCAAACTCTGGTGGCATATGATTGTGGTGTATGGATATGTTGGTGTGAATTTTTTGTATTTTTTTTTTTTTTATTTTTCTGCTTTTGGTGTTGTTTGTAAAGCAAATTGGGTTTTCAAAATCCTTTTTTTTTTTTTTTTTTTTTTTTTTTTTTTTTTTTTTTTTAAGTAGTGATACCTGGGTAAAAATGAAAAGTACAACTGAATATAAAACTTTTTACCCAGAAAAAGTTTCGCCATTTTTTAACTAGTTAAATTTACTTGAGTAAAAATCTCTGATTGGGATGAAATAACCTTCAGGTTTCCAGAGTAGGAGGAGCAGCGACATCTAAAGGCCAGTATCGGAATTGCACTAGCTCAGCTCAATACTATTATGGTCATATTTCTCTTTCTGGTTTGTATTTCGACACGGAGGTAGTGTGCCATTTTTAGACATCTGTAAATTTGGCGCACGTTTTATTTTCGAGACCAGACACACGACTGAACCTTACTGCAACGGACTTATCTGTGTGATAGGAATAAGTAACAGCTTTGTCCCTTTTCGACTGAGAACGGCTAGCTATAAGCTAGCCATTTCAGCAGCGCTGCGGTAACTTGCGTCAGTTTTTACTCACTCCTGCTCTTAACGACGTCTGAATCCAACTTCTCGCAACAGTTAATGAACTGGTTTATTTCCACATTTTGTGGTTGAACGGAAAGCCGGTAAGCTAAAGCGAGCTAACCCCTCTTGCCGTAAATTTCTGTATTACCGGCGAGTTCGTCTCCAAGGAAACGCCTGCAGCTGTCCTCTGTAAATATCAAAAGATGGCGGTTCAAGAGTTAACAAGGGTCATTCCGATGACATACACTTAACATCGCTACTACATGGTAAGAAGAGTCGGTTTCCTTGTAGTAAGCCGGTTGACAAATGTGTCAACATGCTTCTTCTTCTTCTTCTTGGAACTATATGAAGCTAGCTAGTAACCCTGCCAAACCCAAATTACTTGTAAAGTTATGTTTTTAAAACTGACTTCTTTTTTTTTTAATTGGTCAACATGTTTGTAGTAATTAGACTTGCGAGGTTTCGGGTCTTTCGGTGATGCTGACGCCATGCTAACTTCAGTCTGACAGTTGGTTAACCTAGCCTAGCATACAGCTAGCTCTATCTCCTGGTTGTCAAATGTTTTCGACATATGTTTGATCTCGCAGTAACCTTGGCTGAACCGAACCAGCGAAAACCCAACAGAGGAAAGGGGGGAAACTGGACTCATCAAGCTCGACATCCAGTACAGGGATGGAGGTGTTAGCGGTGAGTGTGACATATGTTCATGATGGCCACCTTTTTTTTTTTTTTTAAATCTTTATCAATAATAGCCGCTGTACATTCAAGTGAAATGTAATGAAAAAGAAAACTAGTTACAATAACACATAAAAAGACAAAAGAGGGGTTCAAATAAGCAAAAAGATATTAAAATAACTCTTTGCAGCTTTTGGGTTCATTACCAGTTAAAAAAAAAAAGTCTGTCAATTCAGCTTTGAGGTGAGCTATATTGCGGTTTTTATTAGACCGCGTTATGAATAGAATTAAATATATAAAAATAAGAGTGGGTTTTGATCAAAACATTTTTATTTTTATTATTAAAAAACGTTCTTACATTGTAGTTTAATTTTAATGTCACATCACAGTTAAATGTTCAATTTCAGTCCTGAAATATTTAACATAAATACAATAGAAAAGATGTGAAATTGTTTCAAAAGGATAAGATTCATCCATGTCCTTTATATGATTTTTTTTTTAAATAAATTATTTTATTGGATATCTTTTAATAATTTGAGTAAAAGCCACTAGAGCAGTGGTTCTTTACCTGGGTTCTATCGAACCCAAGGGGATCGATGAGTCAGTCTCAGGGATGGGGAATACAAGAACACAACACTTGCTGAATTCAAGGTGAAACGAGCCAGATTCGATGAAGGGGCCACTCTGCCTGCTCTTGGATTTGTACCCGTTAGCAAACCGATCCTCACAGCATCGTACGAAGTTGCTTACTTGACCGCCACACACCATCGGTGAAACACTCATGCACGGCTCATTTTGTGCACCAGTAAAAAAAAACATATACATATATCTTGAATTTGGAAAAAAAAAAAAAAATCATAGTTTACTTATCACTAAAGAAAGGTTCAGTGAATGCGCATATGAAACTGGTGGGTTCGGTACCTCAAAAAAGGTTAAGAACCACTGCAGTAGAGCCATAAAAATCCTTGGAAAAAGTTAAAATTAAACAGAGAAACCCAAGTGTTGAGTTAAATTAGGGCTTCTTATTAACTGCTGCAAATCCAACCAATACATTCGTTCTTTTTTTTCTTGTGACCCAAATTTTATATTCACACCCCATGACTCATGTCCGTTGATAAAAATGCAATTTAGCTGGGAGCTTTTTTCAGCGGGGGCAGAGCTACGTACAGATGTAAGTGTGTGTCTGAAAGATAAAGACCCTCAGAAAAACGCTGGCTGGATTAGGCTTCGGTTGCGAAACGGGGGGTGGGGAGGGAGGACGAGAAGCGCCGGAGAGCGTTTTGTCGTTGGAGAGCGAGAGACGGAAGGTTTGCAGGAGGGGTGCAGGTTTATTTGGTGTCACCCCGTTTATAGCCGGGAGATGAGAGGAAGGTGAAAGAGGGCAAAATGCAGGAAAAGCAGGATTCTCAGAGCCGAATCCCAGGCGGTCAGGGGAAGGTAGGAGCTTAATTTGCATTTTGAAGTGGCACTTGTGTTCTTTTTTTAAAAAGCGATTTTGCCATCTTGTGTGTCTCAGGCGGCTCACTGTTTGATTTGTTTACATCGCTGTCAAATGTGGAGCTTTTCCAGTTACAGTCTGCATTCAGACTGTAACTGAAATTACAGCTTGTGTGTGTGAGATCAGAGGAAATCCAACTTCAATTTGACTCTTCAGCTGCAGCGTGTGTTTTTATCTGTAGCCGGTGTTTCACATGTTGCAGCGACCATAATGTGTTCATTTAGTTTTATGGTGAGAATATTTACCCTCTGATGGAGACCTCACCATTTAGGGTCTCAGTAAGGTTAGGGTTTCATCAGGAGGCTTCAAAACATGGCTCTGTGTGTGTGTATGTGTGTGGAAGCTGTCTCTGTGCATCTCCATCATCTCCACTGTGTGTGAACCTGACCTCTGCCTTTGTGCCACAGGCTTGTTTTTTCAAATACGCAAACAAAATGTCACTGCAGCATGTTTGGATTAAAGTAAAATATAAATAAATGTGGTTATTCTTAAATTTTTGAGAAATGGCTTTGTTAGGATTATTTTCTGATTTCTTATGTAATCATGATTTCGCTTGTTTTCAGAAATAGCTACGACCTTACTGAACAGTGTCTTATTTTCTAATCCTTTATATTTTATATATTTTATTCCACTCTCCCGTTTTTCCCTCCATCTTCTGTAATTACTATTTCTGTACGTTCTTCCCATCTCATTGTCCTTGTCCACCCAAATGTGCTTTCTGTCCGCCATTTCCGTCCCCTCTCATGTCCGCCTCTCTGCCCCTTCCCTCTCCGTCTTTCTCCTCAGGCTCACCCCGCTCTGAAAGCCTTCATGTGCGGCTCCCTCAGCGGCACCTGCTCCACACTGCTCTTCCAGCCCCTGGATCTGGTCAAGACACGGCTGCAGACGCTGCAGAACAACGCCAAGCCAGGGTGCGTGCATGCGTGCACACACACGCACAGACACACGCAAACACACACACGTTTCATGTGTGACTAACATGAAACATTTTCAGCTGGATGCCATCCGACAGATCGGCATCCTTCTGGTGAAGCGCGTCTTTAACTTGAAATCTTCAAGGATGAAGACGAACTCCGGCATCAGAGGCAGCCTGAGACGGTTTTCATGACCCATATAGAGGAATTAGTCACACCAGCAACACATAATGGTGTTAGCCTTTGGAACTGCAATTGTCACAGCCAGGCGCTAGGAGTATTTGATTTTAAATTTAAATTGTTTTACAAATGGTTTTACAAGTGACAGCATCAACCTGCTAATATTTTGTGGTGGTTGTTTCTAAACATTAAAAAAAAACTCAGTCATAATTGTTTCATGTCGAGTTCACCCCTTGAACTTTTACATCATGTTCCAACTTCACTTCATTTTATGTGCACAAAGTAATGGCTAACCGTGATTTTGAAGGAAAAACATTTCTGGTTTTTAACATATTTTACAGTTTAAAATCTGGCAAGCAGATTTATATCCAAATCACTCTTGATGCAGTTACAGCTTTAAGTGTTTTAACTTTTCTTTCTATTCACTTTGCTCTTCTAGAGTTTGAAATCCTGGCTCGTTCCTCTTGTTAAACATCTCAAGCACAGACACAAAGTGTCTGTGATCATCAGTTTTTTTCTGCCCCAGTCTAAAGTCTTTGGCGCTTTATAATACGTTTTATTCCTGGATTACTCTTAATTTTCCCTCACAGCAAAAATACTGCCATTATCATTTCACATATTCTGTTCAGACTAATGTTCAGAAGTACACAATATCTGTCAGTTTGCTTTATAAATATTTCAAAAACACATTTCAAATTTATAGTTGTAGTGTGTTTAAATGTAGTTAAGTGTATTTGTCCATTTCAAGATGCCTCTGGTAATAATTCTTAAATTCAATTCTCGCAGGACGCCAAAGGTGGGGATGTTCCGGGTTTTCATTCAGGTCATCAGGACAGAGAATTTCTTCAGTCTGTGGAAAGGAGTTTCACCGGTATGCAACTGGTTTTCTTATTTTTAATCCACTAGAGGAGAACAAATGAACCCAGTGCAACACTTTCATTCTATTGGCTGAGAGGTTGCCAGGCAATGGTACTTTTCTGTTCCAAGCGTGAGCAGAAAATGATTCGCAAGCGAGCAGAGAGGTTTGCAAGCGGAGATTTGATCCGAGCAGAGACAAGTTTTGAACGCGAGGAGAAAGGTTTGAGAAAGCTCAGTGAATATTTGAAAGAGAGCAGAAGTTTTGAGCACAAGTTTTGAGAAGAAAGACATTTCAAACTGAAAATGTGTGCTCTCAAATTGTGGCAGAAAATTCCCCCATAGAATTACCTCCTCACCAGGTCACCAATAATAACTGGTAGCCAGTTATTTCCTTAAAATTAAGGTGTGTTTGAGCAGGGAGGCATCTAAAAGTTACAGCTATAAATGGCATTTATCAGCGTGATTCATTTTAATCGCTGTTTTTTCTGACTTTGCAGTCATTTGTTCGCTGTATTCCCGGGGTGGGGATCTACTTCAGCACTTTCTACTCCCTGAAGCAGCACTTCTTCCAGGACCGGGCGCCGAACGCTGGCGAGGCCGTTCTGCTCGGAGCCGGTGCCAGAACCGTGGCGGGGATCTGCATGCTGCCGTTCACTGTCATCAAGACGCGCTTTGAGGTGCACAGCTGTTAATCTATGCCCTCTGGCAGATCTCAGATGGTCTTTTTCAGTCCTAAATGAGTAAAAATGCGTCCTCTATACCTGTTCATTCTGCTGTCCCCACTGAAAATAATGACTGTAGTTCTGCAAAACTGCCTCCTACTGGAGCCGAGCAAAGATCTCCTTTTTACCAGTTTTATCTTTAAAGCTCCTGGGTTAAATTTCTTATATTAATGTGAGAATAAAAAGTGAACATAAAGTTGTGTTTTTCTACTCAAAACTCTTCAAGTGGCTTAGTTTTAACTTCACCCAGTTCAAATTCTATAAAAAAAAACAGAAAAAAAAACTCGTGTTACGGCCTTTTGCATTAATAAGTCATTTAAAAAACGGTAATGATAAGTCAAGCAGAAAAAGCTGAGCTTTGCTACAAATAATAAAGAGTATACTGAAGAAGTGCTATGCTGGGGTACTTTAGACAATACATTTTATTTTCCTATTTAAAAAAGGAATTGAATTATTTGTTTTTGTATTTTTAATGTATTTTTGCTATTGTGTGAAATAAGCTTAAGTTGTTAAATGAAAAATCAGCAGAATGTGGATTTTTTGTTATCCATTAATTGTAGAATAATCAATAACTAAAATAATTGTTACTTGCAGCCCTCGTTGTATTATTGCTTCTTAGACTACGGTTAATACATGCTAATGCATTGACACCATTAGTCACTATTTATACCTTAATATATATATTCATGTTGTAACTCTGATCAGAAACACTCTTAGGAATTTTAACATCAGGTTATGATACACATACATTTTAATTTTATTAATAGTCTTTAATTAAAAAAAACTAATTCTTTAAAAAAATAAGTTGGGATTAAATTACACTGCAACAAAAACATGAATCTTTATGTTGCCATTTATGTTTTTACTAAAAAACAAATATATTAATTTATTTTCACATGTATAATTTCTAATTGCAAATGCATAAACACAAAGTCTTAAACATTCAAACATGAACTGGGGCTGTGCTTTTATTTGGAAAGGTGCTTGTAAAGGAGGGCATCGTATTTTTACTTAAATCTAAAGTAGCAGTACAGAAAATGGAGATGCCTTAATGCTGGATTATTTGTTGTTGTTACAGAGCGGATATTACAACTATGCGAGCGTGCCTGGAGCTCTGAAGAGCATGTATGAGACGGAGGGAGTCAGAGCTCTCTTCTCGGGGCTGACCGCCACGCTGCTGCGAGACGCTCCTTTCTCCGGCATCTACGTCATGTTTTACAGCCAGGCCAAGCGAGCGCTGCCTCAAGGTGAAGACGGCAGCCAGTCAACATAAGCAAACTACAGAAGGAGAGGAAAAATGTATTGATTTTCAGCTTAATTCTTATATTTGGTATCTTCTTTGTCAGAAGTGACATCAGCGCCGTACGCGCCACTGGTGAACTTCAGCTGTGGAGTGGTAGCAGGCGTCATGGCTTCTGTGGTCACGCAGCCTGCGGATGTGGTGAAGACTCACATCCAAGTCAGCCCATCCCACTGGAGGACAGCAGACGCTGTTCGCTTCATCTACACGGTGCGCTTCTGTCTGAAACAGGAAACTCTTTTAACTTTTTATTACCTGCAATAGAGCTGGACAATAAATCAATAACTATATATATATGTGTATATATATATATATGTGTATATATATATATCGCAGTAGGCATGTGATCAATACCAATAGATAATAGATCGTCTGATAGAATAGAATATTCATTGAACTCCGATGCGGAACAGCATAGCATTCTGGGAAATGTAGGCAGAGGAAAGCCTTTAACCGCTCCACCTCTCACAGCGAGCTAAGCAAGGTTAGTAGAATCAACTAACCCACTCATTCTTTGGTTACCTAGCAACCAGTGACGTGCGGTCAGGGGAGGCAGGTGAGGCAGAGCCCCCCCCTGTCATCATGGGAAAATAATATACAATGATAAAATAATTTATCTTGCTATTTTCACCCTGTGGTTTGTAATATAAAGTACCTATTTTTCATTTAGCTTAACCAATTCTGATTATTTATTCTTTTTTTCGATGGCAGGGGGCGCTCATTATCCCATACATTGTGACTCCACAACTGCAGAGTAAGAGACAGTAACAGCGAGCTAGCCATGGAGCTAGCCATACAGTCTAGTGCAACGATATATTTATAGTTTTCTCCTCTTACCACAACAGTCACTTATTAATAATGGCAAAATAAGCATCAAGCCTAAAAACATACTACTGCAACAGACTGAATGTTCTGCTCTTTGTGTGTGAAATGTTTGAGTGGGTTTTTTTTTTTGTTTGTTTCGTTGTTGTCAGTTGCTATGGCAACGACCCTGCGCTGATACAGAGAGCGAGAAAGAAGTGGTTTTGAGTTGTACTTTAACGGCTTTTCCCTTTGCTGTGGAGCACAGCCCGAAATTAGTCATATCTACATGTCCAAGTTTGATTGCGTTAACGGAAATATTCTACGGCGGCAGCGCGGCTATGCGTGGCATGTGAAAGAATAGTCTTTTTGCCCTCCAGCGTTGTCCGCATGCGCGAAATCTCCTTGTGTAAACAATAACATGCAGGGAGTCTATATTTGTAAATATGATCATGATTAAGCCAGTGCCTCACCACCTATGAACCTCAACGCACGTCACTGCTAGCAACTCACTCGCTGACTGGTTGCCTAGCAACAACCTGTTTAGTAACTGCCGCAGCAGCAGTTTGAGGTTCCACCACTGTGCTTCATAACTGCTTAAAAATAAAAAAAATAATAAAAAAAGCAACAAAACGGAGTGAAAACTGAGGATAAGGCAGGATAAGTCCCGCAACCAGTTTGGAAGTATTTCAGATATTTAAAACAAAAAAACTAATTAATAATTATCTATATCGACTGACATGAAGCAGTTATATCGTGATACGTTTTTCAGCCATATCACCCAGCTTGAACCTGTAGTACATTTCACTTATAACATGGGATCTATGTTAAAAGTTAAATAATCAGTAAAACTAGTACATTTTAAGAAATTAAACAAGCTCCTACCTTGCTGAAAAGTTATTTGAAAGTTAGTTTCGTCTTATTTCAAGCGCACTAAGATATTTGTGCTCGAAATTAGGTCAAAAATATTTGGTGAGATTTTGTGCAGTAGCCACACCTCTCAAGAAACCACTTTTATCTACCTCTGTATTTAGCTGGTGATGTCATCATCCATAGATGGAAGCGCTTCCTCTTTTTCTTGGCTCTACCTCACAAAGCTCCTCTTGGATTTTAAAATTACTTCTCTACTTTGAAATACAGTAAACAGACAGACGATGATCTCTTTAAGTTCTGACCTTCCAATACTTACAGATCAGGCTCTTTTAAATGCTTTTTAAAACAACTCTTATTTTTCCTGTTTTCCTCAGGAGAAGGGCATGTCGGGTTTTTTCCGCGGAGCAGTGCCGAGATCTCTCCGGCGCACCCTGATGGCCGCCATGGCTTGGACTGTCTACGAGCAGCTCATGGCTCGCATGGGCCTCAAGTCCTGAAGGGCGGTTGAGCAAACTCACAATAACACGCCAGAGATGAAACTTGACGGGTTAATAACATTTTAACGGAAAGGATGAAGAAAAGGGAGACAGCAGGAACCAGCCAGCAGTGCCAGGAACGGAGCAACCAGGTGGATACATGTTGAGAGAGAGAAAGAGAGTCGTGTTTAAATGTTGTTTAAATGTTAACGATGTTTGTTTGTGATGATGCACCTGACCGACTCTCCCTCTGCTGTGAAGTGAATTTATCCCTCTTAGTGTTTCTGCTCAGACGTAGCAGTGGATGAATACCACTAAAGAATAAACAAACTGGTTCGCGTGGTGCTTAGCGAGCTGATATGTGCGTTTACTACTACAGAGAGCTGCACTCTGGTTAATGAAATATTTATAAAACCTACATATGACTGAGCAATGTTTCTTACTTTGTTAAATACTGCGGTTATTTCACTTGTTTTCGACAATCACAAGCGCTCCTACTGATGCATTAATCTATGGAAATTTAAGCCAACTCGATAATCACATCAAAGCCTTTGTCTTCAAATGGTTTAAAGCAGCAATTACAGCCCATTTTTGACAAAAAGAATCTAAAGTATTTCAAGATGACTTATTTTGTTGTAGCAAAGCAGGATTTTGCAGTATTATAGGAGTTGTCGTTCGTTTCCGTGGTAACGTTTATGGCTAAACACATCCCAGTCACATCCACCTATGAAATTATGAAATGTTTGAGCTGATTGTCATACAAACGATCCAGATTAAATTGTGTGCACAATATAAGTGTCCTAATTTAACTTTTGTCTTTGTGAACTTTGTAAGGTGTAAATTGTTCAAAAAAAGATTTTTGAAAAAAAATTTTAAGCATTTAGAAAAGAAAAAATAAGACCTTTAATTTTGGTTCATTTCAAAATTATTTTTGATTTGCAGATAAAATTATCTGTATATATAAAAAAAATCTCCCTGTTTTCTTTTACTTTCAAGGCTTGAAAGGTGTTAACTCTTCTGTTGGCCAGCAGGTGGCAGCAGTAGTGTAATGAAACAACATTTTCAGCAATTCACGTTTTATTTTGAAAATATTATTTATAAACCCTTGTTTAAACTGCACCATAAAAACAGTTAAATTACTTTTCTTATGTTTTAACTTTTCAAGTGAGACATCGCTTCATCGTTATGCAGACATAACAAAGTTCACAGACTCCATGTCAGTGGTGGATTTCATTTAGTTCCACACTGATTACAGATGCTCAGAAATAATTTACAAAAACATAAATTAATTATGAACTTTCTAGAGAGGATTTATTTCCGTGTCTCTTTCTTTTATTTATTTTTGTGTTCATATGTAAATACATGAAAAACAGAAGATATATTAGAAGCCTCTCCAACGTTGGGAATTGAAATTAAACAAAAAGGACCCAACTGACCTCTGTAGAGCCAAAATAAATCTGTTTTTAAGGTGAAATATGACGGCCTGAGTGTTTGCTGTTTAACATGTGTAACTCACTGTGCCAAGTTTAAGTTGGATCTGTTTTATTGCTATCCGATTGTCCTCATCATCCATGTTCACACTCCATATATAGTGCCACACTTTTCTTTTTTTGGGTCAAAAGCTCAACTCTTCCTAAAGTTATTTTACATTTCTGTCAATAAAATTCAGAAACAGCAGACCTTAGTCTTTTATTGTTTCTAATTTAGACTTCCTGCTCTGCCATTTACACAGCATGGATATCGTTTAGAAAAAATTTTTTTATCTTGATTCTATTTACTGGTTTGTTACAAATCCTGTCCTTACATTATTTAGAAAGATATTACTCTAAACATTTAGTTGCAAATCTGAAATTTTTATAACAAATTCTTCCACACTGGGACAAATTAAGTTTAAAAAAGTCAGCAGCATTAAGATAATTTTTTAAACATTTGCAGTTGTGTTAAAATATTAGCAATTGAACCGAATCAGTTACTGTTTTTGGGAGAAGTTGTATTTCTACTTCAAAAAAAGAAAAGAAAAAATACTTCTGTGTGTAGTAGAGTAACAGAAAATGAATTGGCTCCACAGCCATTGCTGTATGCTGCTGTTTATTTCTAATTTAATCTTAATTTGAAATTTCCAAAACCAGTTTTATTTATAAAGCCAGTCCAAGTAATAATGAAGCTCAATCCATATTTTAGGAGCTGCAAGAGAAAAACATTGATCCTCTTGAAACTTTTATTTGTTTAATCAAGTGACCTAAAAGTGTGAAGTTATCTGCCCCTACATTTTATAATTTAACACGCTGTAAGAAAATGTCTGCGAGTTGGTGAAATATTCATAACTTGGATATGATAATGAAATAATGTAAGCATTTAAAAAAACGGAATGAGTTCTTTTTGTTCATACTAACAAAAGATGCAACCACAATCAGACTTCTGAGGTTTACAACTCCAAAGCGAAAGGAAAATGTAGCCTTAACACAGTGCACTGTTTAGGAAGTAATAATGCATCTGTCGGTCGATTTTAAAGTTATTCGGGGCACGCAGTATTGTCTCAACATCAAAAGGAAGCTAATAGAAAGAAAACCGGTAACAATGGTCTATTAATTAGCATTAACTACAGTTTCTGTAAAGATGTTTGTAGAATTTAAATCTGATGCGCTTCACTATAGTAGATATAAGGATTCAAGGATTTTTTATACCACATTTGCTTGTTTGTGGTGCGAAATTCAGACTCAAGTCACAGATTAAGAAATTGAATACACAAATAAATGAGTAAATAATAAAGTAATTTATGTGTTATATCAATATGTATATTTAAAAAAGTGTGAAAATGTTGTAAAATTTATTGTAAATAATTAAAAAACTCAGAAAAAAAGAGCAATTTTTCTGCCAAAAACAGAAATATTGAGATTAATCTCAAGAAATTTTCTAGAAAAAAAGGAAATTTCTGAACTTGAAAAGTTTAAAATTTGCTAAAAGAAACATTTTTCTGTTTTCTGAGATTAATCTCAAGATTTCTGAGATTTTGGCAGAAAGTTTTTCCTCCTCTTTTCGACCTATGATGCACCACCTCTGGTGTTTATTCAATTTAAAGGAAATGATCCGAGAGAAGAAACTGGATCAATCTAAAACAAAACAGAGTGGTAGTATTGATAGACAAATGGTAAAAGCATGTGGAGAGACGTACTAGGAGCCATTTTTATCAACCACACAGTGCGATGCAGTGACCTCTGAGACAGTTATTTGGATACAGAGGCGCCTCAGGGAATTTCTCCACAATTAAAGTAATAAAAGCAAAGAGTAAAGAACTGGTCGTGATTGTCATTAAGTCAGTATTTCGCTAATTTATTGATTGAACTTTGTTTTTTTACGCCTCATTTATCCTCAGTTCATTATGTAGACTTGAAGTTGAGTGATCTTGTTTGTGATCTTGTTTTTATTATGTATTGTGTTTTATAGTTTTTAGCTACAATGTGAAGCCAAAGATACAGTAAAGATTATTATTAATATTACATTTTATGCACTCGTAGTCCTCAGAAATCTGATTTTGTGAGCATGCATCATATTCTTGAGTTCATATGTTGTGAACTGGTAAGAAGATGAAAGAGTCATTATCTGATTCACTTACAAGTTTATTCAGCACAATAAGAACACAGAAAAACAGTAAATGTAAAGACTATGAGCAACCTTTTTATAAAAATGGTTGTTTTCCTTAAGAAAAAAAAAAACTTTAATCATTGTCATTCTTTTTATTAGCCTACAAACAGATGCACCATAATAATTTCAGTGTAAGAATGGCATGCACATAAGTTTAAGGTTACATGAAATTATTTGATTAGAGCAACATCACTGATTAAATGTCCATTACAAGTTAATTATGGAAACTCAACGACTATACTTCAGTTTCAAAACAATAAAAAAACAGAAGAAGTATGATGTATCAGCTAAAAGTTTTACATCAGTGTTTACTGAGAGCTGAGCATTGGAAAGAGTAGAAGCTTCTTAAAGAGACAGAGTCCTAAATTCAAAGCATCGAATTGTCACGTCAAATTTCTTTTTGATAACTTAAAAAAGCAAACAGCGTATTTTGAGTTTGACATGAGCTCTAAGTGATCTTGGTGCATATTCTACTTGTTCCCTGCAGTTTTACAACAAAATAAATTAATAAATATCATAAAACAGAACAAATGCAGCCAGAAATAAATGAATAACAACAGATAAACTCTACTAAGGGTGTTTTCGCACTTGATAGTCCAGCAGACTTGGTTTGAATGGGGACAAAAATTACAACATTTGTTACAGCTTCAGCTGGTGCAGTTTGCTTTCACACTACAATGTGTCAAACAAATAAAACTCTTTCAAAAGCCTGTTCCCCTCCTCACTTGTGGTGGAGCTAAACCGAGAACCACTGAAAGAAACGACACAAAATGTAAACTAAAACAGGTGTGGCGTCAGACTTTAGCAGTTGTAGTATTTCTCTTTTGTCGTTGGTTTAAGATTGGAAGCCATTTCTCACACTAGTGCTAGACGTGAGTTTGTTTTTGTTGTATTTACCCAGAATGCCCTGTGTTATAGTCAGAGGTGAAATAAAAGCAAAAAATCTAATTATCATTCATTCAAAATTTTAAAATGACATCATCAGATGTACAAAAAATATAAAGTTAAGTGTAAATTTTGCTAGTTTAAGCACAAAGTGACAATAATTCATATAAGGAAAGAAAAAAAAACAAATCAGGCAAAATAAAACTTTTCCAAGTCAGTTTTTTTCATTACTTCATAATTAACTTCATAATTAACTTCATAATTACTTCATAATTAACCAAGTACTACGTTTTTAAGTGGACCAGAGTTTGGTTGCATATTCTCACTTCCCAAACGAGCCAGACTTTCTAGACAAACAAACTAGAGTTTGATTAGGTCTGTCACAATAATCAATAAATCAATAAATTGCTTGATAACTTAAAAAAAACTCAATAATTTCCATTGGCATGATTTATCGTTTATCTCTATTTTTCTCTTTTTCTACCAAAAACTGGATGATAAAAGTCTGAAGTTTGGTCTCAACTAGCCCTTATTTTGAAGGACAATATTTTTACAAAGATTTCAAAGTTAATATTATTTGTTGTTTTATTTATTTATTTTGGATATTTAAAATGTCTTCCATTTAATATCTAATGCTCATTACAATCCAAGGTTTACTGATCTTTTAGAATGTGCTCTTGGATTATTATTTTGCCATTACCATAATTTTACTTAAAAATTGTCTCAAAACAACAATATTATCTTTTATCGCAATAACTTCTGGAACAATTTATCGTCCAGCAAAATTTGTTATCGTGAATAACCAGGGCTGGTAAGAAAGGAGCCTAAAAAGGAGCAGACAGATATGTGAAGTGTGTGGAAACGTTTCTAATTCTCGCCAGACTCAGGCACAGATGAAGCTGTGTTTCTCCTGGCAGTCCCGGCTCTCCCACGCCCCCTGTTTGGTCAAAGCCACGCAGCGTCGCAGCATCGGACACATGTGGTCCTGATCTCCCTTCGGCCAGGCCTCGTACGGCATCGGGTCTCCGTTCACCCACATCCAGCTGTTCCCAAGGTATCGCAGGCCGATCCACACCTGCTCGGTGTAGTCGGACGACTGGATCTCTCTCTGAGCCATAAGAGTCTCTGTCAAAGAGAGCAGGCTGGTGAGGTCGGTGCTTTTCTCTCTGCAGTGATCCAAAGCATCCTCCCAGGTCTTCTGTTCCGCTACTGGCACCATGTTCATGCAGAAGAAGTTTTCGCTGTCGTCTCCTGATTTCCACACCCATCCTAAGCTGGTCCAAAATGCATTTTCAGCAATGCGTTCCAGGACTGTCCCAGCCAGGTTTTCCGGTAAGTCAAGATTGTTGTGGTAGGTGACAAACTCTCCTCCAGACCATTTCCACTTTAAGCTAGGTTTATCCCAGTAGAGGCCGATCCATCCTGTCTTCCATAGGTGATTGTTCACAAATTTTTGGAACACCTGCTCCTCCTCTTCACTGGTGAGAGCCAAAAAGTCAGTATAGTGGTCCAGGCAGTGTTTCCTAGCATCGGGCCAATTTTTGTTGTCCGTGACAAACACGTATTTTTCACACCAACTGCAGGTGTTTGTGGCAATGAGCAGCGGGATGATGATCCTCTCCATCCTGACGGTGGCTTTGCACAGGAGCAACTGACTGACTCGCTGATTTTACCCTTTCCTTAACAGATGTAGAATTCAGAACATTTTCATATACAAAAAAAAAAAAAAATACTATCCATGAGTTCTTAAACAAAGCAGCAAAACACGCCTTTGAAACAAATGCTTTCGTGGTAAATATTCAAAGTGTTTCAAAGGCTGCCCTTCTGAGGAGAAATCAAGCAGAACAAAAAGAAATTAGAAATCGTTTGCATCCTAAATTAGCTTGTGCTTTTCTTCAATGCAGACATCACAGAAAACAAATGAAGGGATGAACTATGCTTTTTTTGTTGTTGTTACTTCAGGTGTAAGGCTACCTGGACAAGATTTGATTTGGAAAGGAATATTCTTGTTTTTCTTACAAGCAATTTATTGGTTGTTTGCATTTTTTCATTCTACAACCGAAAACTTTATAAGCATTTAGTGTGACAGACCAATATAAATAGTGATGTAGAAGGAAAACATGATTTAAAATGTATTTTTATAGGTAAAAATCTGAAAAGTCGTAAGAAAATTTGTGTCAGTCCCCTTGAGTAGGGCTGGGCATATCAATCTAAATATGGAGGTGAGTATTGGTCTCAGAATAATACTTTTGTCTTTGGTTTCTCTCCCATATGTCCAAGAAGTTATTCAAATTTACTCACAGAGTTCATGCCATATGCAGGAATTAAAATACCAAATATAAAGAGCTTTCGTTTTCAGTTTGATAGTAGGATTTTATACTTTTATAATGCTTGCAAATGTAAATATGGCTGAATATGATAAAGCATTTGTGTTTAAATATTGAAGTAGAAATAGTATTCTTGTTTAGATAATGCAGATTACAGTTAATAAAAAAATAATTACTCTATTTCTTTTCTGCAACATTAAATCTAAAAGTAGAAATTAAATTGTGGCAGCTACAATATTTAATAAATTTTCTTTAGTAAATATTTATCAAAAATAAAAGCTGTCTATTTTCAAAACTCTAAACAAGTTTTATTTAGCTGGACTGAAGGAACAAATTACTCTTTGGATTGTTAAGGCTGTAGTCCCCTCATTTAGTTGGATAAATATATTTCTAAATTAATATTTATTGAATGTAATGTAAATAATTACTATTTCTATAAAAAATAATAAAAAATGAGAAAAGGAGCTGATGAGAAGAGGTTGAACAAATCACAAATGCTACAAATACTAAAATACATGTTTAAACCAAAACATGAACAGTACAATAAAGAACCAAGAGTCTAGAAACCAAAGTGAAGCATCTATGGAACACCATCAGTGACAAAACAAAATAAAATGATCCAATTTCCAGTAATCAGGGGGATTATAAAAACCAAAGAAGGTTTCTTCCTAAGGTCAAGAAAATCATGGACAACCCTGACCATCCTCTTCATTACACTGTCTCGGTAAAACAGAGTATCTTCACTCAGAGGCTTCTTCAAATTCACTGTAACATAGACCTCTACAGGAGGTCTTTCCTGCTGACAGTTATCAGTGTCTTCAATAACTCTTTGAAGACTTTGAATAAATGAGCTACAACAACATTAAAATTTCCTTTGAAATCAATAAAGTATCTTTGAATTTGAATGACAATTTCTGCAGCGATCTCAAGAAAATTTGCATCAAAATAAAAATAAAACCCTCATTCTTCACCAAGTAAATCTTATTTGTTAATCAAATCAGCTCTCCAAGACATTCAGGCAACACTGGTTTTTGTTTGCAAGTGGTTGGGTTGATTTCTAAACTCTTTTGCATGATTTGCATCAATCATCCTAGTCATTCAACACTGATGGTATGTGAATGGATTCTTCAGTATTTTTCTCTTCTTTACATGATCAATGTGGCACAGCTTAAACATGACTTTCTACACACAGGTAAAATTAGGTTTCCTCTGAAATTGCGCCGTAAAAAGCATACTTTTTAAAATTTTAGTTGCCACCAAAAATAGAAAATTGTGTATCACTCCAACTTATACACTCCAACTTAAAACACTACGTTAAGCCTCTCATTGGGATTTAAGGCCTTACGTTGTATGTATTACATCACGTTGGATTTCAATATATCACATCTGCACATAAGTAAATGTTTGGATGAACTTGAAATGTTCATATGCGAAGAAACAAGAACTATATCCTACAAATCATGAACAATAAAAAAAAAAATACTGCTCACCCCAGATGGGACTCGAACCCACAATCCCTGGCTTAGGAGGCCAGTGCCTTATCCATTAGGCCACTGGGGCACCGCCTATAGCAGACCACAAAATTTAAATTAAACCTGCTAAGCAGACACGGTAAAATTCCTTCATTTTTCTCATATATTTAGATTGGAAAAGTGTAATTGTCGTCCGTAAGATGTAGGTTTCGTTTTTTTCTTCATCTACACCAAAATCAAATCAAAGAAGCGAAAAAAAAACCTGAAGCTCGTGGTTGCTAAGCAACTAAGACTAAAACACTGAAAAGTGAAGCGCAACATGAGATAGACGAGACATATTGGGTTTTCCTACAAAATATACCTCCTTAAGATATTAGGTTTTTAAAATTTTCATCACTAAGCTGTTTGTATAACCCGAGCTGGATTTTCTTTTAATTTAACTAAGTGGGAATAACACACAACAAGCAACTGTGAAGCTGGAAAAGGTTTTTAAATGTTAAACTATTTTTGTCGTGCTTTTAGCTTGAAAAGCTGTCGACGGAAACTCTAACTCATGCCGGGGCCGTTACAGCTTAGCTCATAGCCAGCTAACGTTACTAAGAAACGATTTAGCAAATCTGCTACAAAGGAGTGTTCAGAAGATGGCGATTATTTTTCTGATTATATTTTGATTTTTGAACGTTTTATTTGATTTTCTCTTATAAGATATAACTTAATCAAAATTATAGCGATATATTTAAGCGGCGCCGAGTTGAACGTAAGACTGTTTTCCGTTACCCTAGTGATAAACAAGACTTAGCTAACACTGAGATCCTCAAGATATACACCTCGAAATGGTGAGAAAACTTGTTTATGCTGTTAATGTTCGAGTGTAACTATCATGGAGGAGGTTTTATTCTTTGCATAAAATTTGTATTTTTTGGCATTGTCACATCACCATGTAATACTCCGAGGATGACTATGCGCTCATCGTTAATATGTATGTTGTCAGATCTTGTCGCGCTTGAAGCCAGCTGTGGGAGAAGAGACACTCGGGAGCATCGGTGATAAAAAGAAGAAAAACAAAACCAAGGTCCCCAGTTTGGAGGAGTACCTTCAGCAGAGAGACTACCTGGGTGCTTTAACGTTGTTGGAGGTAATGCATCTCCCAGTGATAAAAATAATAAAACAGACATTTGAAAAGATTTCAGTGGATTAATAGAAAATTGCAAACGTTTTTGCTGAAATATTCATACTTCTTGATACTTTGTCACATAATAACTACATATTTTAATATATTTCTTCAGGATTTTATGCGATAGACAAACAGAAGCCCTTAGTAACTTTGGAGGAGCTACACTATAGAAATTGATAACTCAGGTGGGAGAATGTTAACAGGACAGCGATTAGTTTTGTTCTCCCTAAATCTGACCTGTATGGAAATATGTCAAAACATAAGACATTGCTGAACGGAAACCATAAGAAGTACTATTTGTAGTTTGCCATAAAACCAAAGCAGAACTTTTTTAATTACATCTAAGTTAAATACTTTGAAGAATCTGTGGCAAGACTGAGGCATTAAACATCCAGCTATATAGCCAAAGCTATTTTGCAAAGAAGAATGGGCAAAATTGTTTGTGGCAAAAATGTGGTTTCCCTCTGTTTCACATTTATGTTTGACTTCATCTGTTACATACAGCTCCTATAAAACACACTGAAGTTTGTGGAAGTAACTGGGCAAAATGTATAAGATTTAAAGGGGTAAATGTAAATAACCTCCATAAAGACCCAACCTAATAAGCCAAGCTCAAAGTTTTAGTTTAACAATTACAAGAAATTGGAAATCTTTTGTATTTTGAAGAGATGGAATATCATTCTTATCTGAAAGGCTGTTTAATCTTTAGTTTCAGAGAAGCATTGGAGAAAAACATGAGAATGCAGACCTGTGGATTTGCTACTGTGCATTTCACCTTGGTGATTACAAGAGAGCCATGGAGGTAATTCTTTTTCCCCCTAAATTACCTTTTTTTTTTTATCAGGGCATACAAGATGTGAACAATATAGTAGATATATACTTCTACTAGATAAAATCATTTTACTCACAGCTCTTGACTACATTTGTATTAAAAGTGTACCATGTTCTGACAGGAGTACAAATCTCTGACCAAGAAGCCGGATTGTCCTGCAGAGGTGTGGGTCTATCTGGGTTGTGCCCTGTTTTTTCTGGGGCTTTATAAAGAAGCTAAGGAGGCGGCGTCGAAAGGTACCAACTTCAGCAAAACTCTGTTAGCATAATATTAACTTTTGCTGAAATGTATTTTTTAAGATCTTTTATTGTACATGTACGGTTAGCATGAAAATGCTGCACATACTTTTAGTTTAGTAGACACTCATAAAGAACAATGTTCAATGCAATCATTTATTTCTAAAACATAGAGTCAGTTTCTGTGTGGAGGCTGAATGTTTGCCCTGTTCAGAAATGGGAACATGACACCAGGAATGTTCAAGAATATCTTGTGCACCAACCAGCCAGCGTCTATTGAACTCGTCTGTCGCATTTCAGCCATTTTTCAATCTGCAGGTGTACTTCCTTTGCAGAGTTTTATCTGTTCGTGATTGTACCTCCTGCTTTCCATTATCCAACCAGACATCTTTGAAAAGCAGAAGTGGAGCCTCATGCTCAACCAACAAGAATGCACCAACCTCTTTCCCTCATTGGGTTTCTGCTGTCTGAGACGTTCACTTTTCAACTTGCCGTCATGGACTTTTGTCCTAATGAACTTATGCAAAACTCACATTTTCCACTTTTTGCTTACTTCCATTTGGGTCTCAACTGCTTCTAAAACCTGCTTCTAAAATTCATACAGCCATTTGTTGGCAATAAGTTAATGTTTTTTGGTGTTTGGAAAATGAGCCTGGTTAACTAGCAACCAAAGCGGAGCTCCACCATGTTCGGGTGGATGACTTTGCAGCTAAATGCATTGTACAATGGCTGCTGGAAAAGAAAAGCGTTTTGTTATTGACTTACCAGCAGCAGTTTATTTGCATTTAAAGTGACAAGACACCCTAAAAAAACTCATTCTGTAAGGAACTGAAAATAGGAAGAACTGATGAAACTGAAATCTCATTATCTAAGAATGATTTTGGGCAAAACATGTTTTCAGCATAGGCCTATCCTCATTGGTTTGAAGGAAACATAATAAGTTACCTTCAAGGCACTTAGCTGTTTTCATCTGGATAATGAGGGTGACTCTTCAGCCTCCTTCCTTTGCCTAAAGTTTCAGAGAGCTTGATTTAAGGTGAAATAGATTATTAGGAGCCTCCATGTCTTTATATCGGTTCATCTCCTGTTTTGAGTTAGACGTTATACCATCAGATGAGGGCTGATAGACAAACGTTCATGGGTTTGTTCGTGTCTTCCAAACATTCCTTACTCCTTGCCGGTACTTGTTTGTTTCTAATCTTCTTGCGAACTCCATAGTTTTCGTTTCTAGAGAAGGATAGTTTGAAATCGACAAAATTTTTTTTTTGAATGGGTATAAACTGTGAAATAATGAAATGTTTAAATGTTTTTCTACTTGAATGAAATGCATCAAAACCGAGAACTCCTACAGTTCTCAGTCTATAAACACACCATCCAAAAGGGTGGCTTATGATGAACGTTTTTGTCTCTAGTAAAAATCAGACTAACGTTCGGAGCATTATGCGTTGATGCATTATGTCCAAAGCAAATTAATTCTTAATTAATTTCTCAATTTAATTAATTTTCTTTTGGATTTATATCTCTGTTCAAGAACTTGTGGCACTTTTTTCACTTATATAAATGTCTTCAGCATCTGTCTATTTGCCATGTAATTGAAACCTTTTATTTGTAATGATCTTCTCCTCCTCTTTGCGATTTGAATGGCATGAAACCATATTAGTTACTTGCTAGGGGTGCACCGATTTATCGACGAGCTGATTTATTGGTGCCAATTTTTTTACTTTTGGGAGATCGTTGATCGGCCGATACTTACATGTGAAGCCAATCTTTTCCCGATTGGTCATCAGGACCATCAGGTCATGTCTGGACGTTTGTAGTCACCCACTGTTACCAATTCAGCAACTTTCTTGCTATATTTAGGGACATTTCAGACGAAACAAATTGGTTTCGGCCAAAATCAGAATCGGCAGGTCAGACTTTTTTAAAGTTTGGTAATTACAGATCGGCCAGAAAACTGCAATTGTTACACCCCTAGTACTTACACAAGTTACCTTTGTCTGAAATTAAAATTTAAGTAACGATCTGAAACATTTATATATGTGATAAAAAAGCAAAACAAAAGATAGTTGCTATCCACAACTTGTTCATTAGATGTCAGCAAACAGTTCCTTTCATTTCTGAGAGTTAATATAAAAAGTCGACTGAATACAATTTCAGTCTCTTATCTGTGATCCAGTTCTCCATTATTTTCTACATGTCATGTCTAGTTAAGTTGCTCAGTTTGTTTCCTCAGTGATGTTGTCAGCCAGTGATGTTGTGATTTCTATATAAGAAGAGTTTAAAATGCTTCTCAGTCTCTAAGGTGACTATTGGAAATGAAAGAGTGATGCTTCCTGATGAGTCTTTATTCACTAATCTTGTCCCCTCTCGCTCTCTGTAGCGCCGATGTCCCCTCTCCAAAACCGGCTGCTGTTTCACCTGGAGCACAAGGTTTAGCAATTATAGCTTCTTTTTGGCTTCATAGAACAGTCTTCTTAAAATGTATTCAGTTCACTCCAGTATTTGTATTTTATTTTGTGTTTTGATCTCTTACTGTAACGCTGCGTCTCAGTTTAATGACGAAAAGCGACTGATGGCCTTCCACCAGAACCTGGAGGATGTGACTGAGGATCAGCTGAGCCTGGCCTCCATCCACTACATGCGCTCTCACTACCAAGTGGCTATAGACATTTATAAACGCCTTCTGCTGCAGAACAGGTCTGAACTTCGTCTGTCCTGTCACTCTGAAATTAGCTTCACAGTCCTGCTGTTCCAAAACCACCGTGGCAGATGAGAGGTTTTAATGCACCAGTGTTGGACTTCATGGACTTCACTCATTATGGAGCAAAACTAAATTCATAGCACTTGAACTTTTTCCTGTTTTGCTATGTGACAGTGACAGACTTCAATGTGCTTCATTGGGATTTTTCACAGCAGACCAACACAGAGTAGCGCAAAATTATGAAACAGCAGATAAATTATACATATTTTCAATACTTATAAAAAGTAAAAGTCTGAAACTGTGGCACATTTATCCTCATTTACTGATTCTGTTTATCACTTTTATTACTGCCACAAAAATATTGGAAATTTATCATTATCACAATTAATTGTACACAGTATTAATGCTGTAAAAACTGCTCAGATTGCAATAAATGCTAACTTGTTATGCAATTACATTCATGCGTATCCATCCTCTCAGACTGTGGAGAGGCTCGTTCTTTTCCTCCCACCTCATAATTATGCTGTTCATTGTGCTGGTCCATCATGTCAAATCCAAATAAAATATGTGGTTTTAAGGTGCCAAAACAAAAAAATGTGAGTACTTTTATAGAGCACTGCAGCTTATATTAGCTTTCTTCTTTTTCTTACTGTTGATAAAAAAATACCCTGTTAGATTCCTGTTTGATCCGACATTATTCAAAGTTTAATCAGGATTTCATCTTATCTTCTCCCTAAGCAGCATATTTCTTTCCCCTCTCCCTCCATGCTGTGATTACAGAGATTACCTGGCTCTGAAAGTTTACGTGGCTCTGTGTTACTACAAGCTGGACTACTACGATGTGTCTCAGGAGGTTCTGGCCGTGTACCTGCAGAACATCCCGGATTCAACCATAGCCCTCAACCTCAAAGCCTGCAACTATTTCAGGTTGTACAATGGCAAAGCAGCAGAGGTACAAATATTTAATCTACTAAATGTTGACGAAGCTTAAAGGTGCAACTAAATTTAGAAAAAGAAGGGAGGAAAATTAATGTTTGTTTGATTATTTCTTTGCTGTAACAAAGCTTTGTTGTAATAAATCGTTTACTGCTTCCAAATGCTCTCTGCTGAAGCCAAACATCTTATTCTTATACCTTTAAGTCTAAAGAAACAGGGCATATTTTCAATTTAATTATTTACTTCACAGTAGTGCCCAACAATATTAGCCTCAGTGGCATTGTATGCTTTTCAAAAGTGTGGAGTACACGAGATGACTGATAAGGGATTGAGCTACTTTGACTAGGTCTATCGCTGAAAATCTGATGTAAAACTACTAAATATTTTACATTGTAGTTTGAGAAATGTTGAAATACTACCTGAAATGTAAAAAGTGAACTTATTTGTATTCTTAACTACAAATTGATTATAGTAAACTTTTGTTTTTCTTAAATCTTAATGCTTCATTTTCTAATTTCTAATTAGAAAATAATTTCTGCTGGTTGTGATTGATTTTTCATCTGACCAGACGAAAACCAACTATCTGTGATTGGCTTAAAGTTGTGAACACAGTTGTTTGCATGTTAAAAAATTTACTTTGCGTGTGAAAGACACATCAAATGTTGCATGTTTTTTGACCCTACCGGCTTCCCATACATGAGAAGGCGAGAAAGAGTTTATTGGAGTTGAACGCGTGGCGGGATATGTATTGAACGAACGCTTGTGAGTTTCAATATGTATTGAAACACACCACAAATCGTTTGCTTACATAGATGTATATGCTGAAATCAGCCTCACTGCATGCTCAGATTGAGATTTTGAGCAAAATTAATTGGTCTTTCTAAATTCTCCCTATGTGTGAGTGTGTGTGTGCATGGTTGTTTGTGCTGTCTGTTTTTGCGTTGCCCTGCGACAGACTGGCGACCTGTCCAGGTGACCCCGCCTCTCGCCCGAAACTTTAGCTGGAGATAGGCACCAGCAGCCCTCCTGACCCCACTAGGGACAAGGGTATCAGAAAATGGATGGATGGATGTTTGGCCACAAACCTCATGCTTTATATATCTTTTATTAAATAATCATTGTACTCAATAACAAAGTAATCGCTCCAAATCAGCAGCTGTTCTTTTTGAATTCTTTACATCTTCTGTTTTATTTTGTGTGTTGCATTTCTTGGTCTCAGGCTGAGCTGAAGAACCTAATCGACATCTCCTCCTGCTCCTTTGAGTTCGCTAAGGAGCTTATCCGACACAACCTGGTAAGCTTCCCATTATCTCCGGCTGCGAGCGCGGAGAACTATACGGATGCGGGCATCGCAGGGCCGGCGCTTCCTGTCTCCCTGAACCACTTTGTGCTGCAGGTGGTGTTCCGGGACGGGGAGGGCGCGCTGCAGGTGCTGCCGCCGTTGATCGATGTGATTCCCGAGGCTAGACTCAACCTGGTCATCTACTATCTGAGACAAGGTGTGCACACACATCGCAGCCGTCTTAGAAGAAGACGCAGACTAGAGGATGTGACGGGAAGATGCTGTTGAAAATAAATGGTTTGGGAATGTTAAAATACGGCTGCAGAATAAAAATGTGAAATAGCCATCCAAAGAAATGATGTGAAAGGAACAGTTCGGGGAAAAAATGTTAGACATGTTCTGGCATCTGACTTCACACACATTATAACCAACGATGCGTCTCTGTTTGGAATAAAGAAGCTTTTTTCAATAGAAATGCACTTTGAGTTCTGATTCAGATTTTATTTTTCTAACCACTGTAACACGTAGAGGTTGAGAAAAATCCGCTGCAGGTTCTTTACCAGCATTGGTTGTTTTAATAATAAAGATAAATGTTAAAGCATCAAAGCAGTTTTCTTAAACCTTTATTTCAGTTTTACTAAATAAGAAATTGCATCAAAATAATTTTGTGTTTCAAGTCTCACCACAGAGGGAGATCTATGTTTGGATGCCTTGAACAAATATGGGAAAAATAAATTGATAAATTGTTCTATTCTGCATTTCTATTCTTGAATTTTGGCACATTTGGAATATTTCTGTCTTTACTACAAACCAACTCAGTGAAACTACTCCTGAAATATTTTCCTTTGATTAAGATTGAATTTTTTTGTATTTTATATTGCGGGGGATGTGCACACATAAAGATCCTCTGCTAGTCTTTGTTAATTAAAACAGTTCTCGGCTATCATTTTTAACTAATGCTGTCTATAACAATTTTATTTATTTGACTTGAATTTGTTTAGACTTTCTGTCTCTTTCTCAGAGAAGTCTGATACTGACATTCTCTGTTTTTATATTTCTAGACGACGTCCAGGAGGCTTTCAACCTCATCCAAGATCTAGATCCCATTATCCCACAGGTGACAATCAATTTTAAACGTTTGAGTCTCTCGTTACTTAGAAATGACGGCGCTATTTGTTTTCCAAACGTTTTCTCAGTTCTTATAGGAAAGAACATATCAAATAGCCAAAACAAATTATAAACACAATGTTCAATATAGTCAGTTAACAAACATCATCATATCTTAGTGTACTGTGTTTTATTAAAGCAAATGTTCATTTTAATGCTTGAGGAGGATAATATTCACACTAAATGTTGTGAACATTTGGTTCACAAAATACATTTAGGTGATGTTTAATAAAATTCATTATTAGATCAGAAATTTTGTTCATGCTATTTGAAACAGGAATTTAAATTATTCTAAAGCAAAATAAGTAGATACTTTAACTTGATATTGTGAGTAAAATAATAGAGAAATGTTTCTCTTTAACTTTTTCTTCCATATTGTTAGATAATTATTTGGTTTAAATTGCAACATTAAGTTAAAACAGACAATTCAAGATTAATGAACTTAAAAAACAATGTTTAGACAACTTGTCTCTTGTTAAATCAACTTCATGAACTTTAATTTCTGAGTCAAAACCAAAACAACTTTCTTGTCGACTTAAATTGCATTTTTAATGCACCAGGTTACTTTCATTTTCAAGTTAAACCCCCTTCAAAAGTTTTCCAGTGTACTATCAATGGACCAGGAAGACCCCAAAAAGATCATTATTTCTCATTTTTACAAATTCTCCTTCATATGCTCGATCTAATAACAATCTAATTGTGACAGGAGTATATTTTAAAAGGAGTTGTGAATGCTGCACTTGGACAAGAAATAAGTTCAGTGAGTATTCCTGATCATTTTTTTAAAAAGGCTTACATGCCAGTACATCTGACCGCTTTGCGTGTGAAGCAACTATAAGTTTTATGCTCCTGTATTTTGAAGAGGGATCACCTAAAAACCGCCCAGCAGTTTTTTCAGTTGGTCGGCGGCTCAGCTAGCGAGTGCGGTAAGCCAGATGAAATTGTCTCCGGTATTATTTTTGAAAGCCGGAATGTGTGAGCAGATTTTTCTCTTTTTTTTTTTTTATTTTGCAGATACTATCCCTGGCAGACAGTGCATGGCCTCCTGCTTTTTTCTCCTGAGACAGTTTGAGGATGTTCTCATATATCTCAACTCTGTCAAGGTTAGTAGAGTATCTGTGTTGCTTTTGTGCTGCTAAAAGTTGGAAAAAGAGACCTGGTTATGAAGCATCACCTTGAATGATAAGTGGTGCTGAAAGTGAATCTTTTCTGGTTTGCTTTTTATGACAGTTGTATAAGCTTTTCTTTTCCCAGAGTTACTTCTACAACGATGATACATTCAACTTCAACTATGCTCAGGCTAAAGCGGCGCTGGGAAACTACAAAGAAGCAGAGGAGGTACTTTGATTGAGCCTTTTGCAGATGTCAAGTGATGCTGCTTGCTTTTTTTGTGCTTATTTTTTGTTCCCTTTCAGGTTTTTCTGCTCATTCAGAATGAAAAGATCAAGGACGGCTATGTTTACCTCAGCTGGCTGGCTCGATGTTGTACGTATAGAAGTAAAATTTACGACGGTACACTTAATCAGAAATATGTAGAGCTTTCTCACATTCCTTCCATGTTACAGCATTGAACGTCAGTGTGTTTGATTGTGGTGCACCAACAGAAATCTCAGAAAGTCTGTAAAGTAAAAGGAAGATGAGGAGTTTTGAACATTTTGCAAATAGGCCCCTTTTCTCAGATACCGCTAAATAAAATTCAGTGCTAGCAGCTGGTTTGAAATGTCCAGATGTGAGTATAAATCCAGCTGTTCTTTGAAGGCCTCAGAGGTTTTGGACAGAACGTAAGAAACATCAGACTTCACAAATGTGGCCTTTATGTCACAGCGGTAAAAAGCTGACTTTAAGCCAAGTAGGGAACACAGCAAACTCTGGTGGCAGCATCATGCTGTAGTGACAGACACTCTCAAGACGTGTAAATCCAGAACTACATTATGACGGTGTAGATCAGATTTTCTGCAACCTGCGGCTCCATTTTCCGCTCTTTGGCTTCTCCATTGTGGTTCTTACAAAACCAAAAAGAAATGGACATTTTATGATTTTTTCATAAGTTCTTAATATCTACAACAGGCTTTTAAAAGTAAATAGCTTCAAACTATGCTTATCGAAAAGGCTCACGTCATTCTACAAAATAGTTTTTTTTTTCTTTTGTCGGAAAATAGAAATAAATTCTAGTTTAATTTTGTTAACTTTCATAATAAAACATTTTATGTAGAGCATGGTTAGAAAATTGTTTTATTTTGTAGCAAAAGTGGCTCTTCTTTGCTTCAGATTGTAGCATCCAGTCAAACCTGGACCTAAATTAATTTGATAATCTGTGGTCTAAAATTGATGTTCTTAAACGTTCTCCACCCAATCCGAATTAACTATTGTCCCTTCCACTTCACATTTATGCACTACTTTGTGTTGGTCTGTCACATAAAACCCCAATAAATAATAATGAGCATAAAAAGACGTGAAAAGGAAAATAATGCTAGTTCATTTTCTTTACTGAAAACCTCTTAAATATGTCAATTCACTTCAGATTTGCTTGAGCTCATATTTTTACAGACAGATTATCTTAAATTTTCCTTTTGAATGCGGGCCTGACTCAGATACCTTAACTGAATGGGGAATCACATCTGAGAGCTCCTTTATGCTGGTTCTCTGTGGCTTGGATCTGACTCTAACATCGCTGCCAGATTTCTAGCCTCAGGCCTGCATCGAATTTAAGCTCCGTCTTTCACTCTGCTGATGTTACACTCAGCAGAAGGAATGGATATCTTCACTGGGGCATATTTCTTCTTCTCTTGGCCTAATTTACAGCATTAAAAGCTGCTCATGGCCTCCAATATTTTCCAAATTTGAATCTTCATAAGCTGAGGCTGCCTGTGAGCGACGGATTGTTGAACTCACTGATCTTATTCCTGTCAGACATAATGAACCAGAAGGGCCAGCTTGCCTGGGAGCTTTATCAGAAAATGGGCACTTCCTCTGATTCCTTCAGTATGCTGCAGCTGATTGCCAACGACTGCTACAAGGTAACACCCTCCTCTTTCTTCTTGCCTTTTCTTATTCCTGAAGAATAACTTAATAAGAGATACTCTTGAAATTTCCTTTAAGGTCAGCTAAAGTTTTGTCTGAGGAGCAGTTTTATGTAAAATCGACATATTTTTCTTTAGCTTTTTCTTTTTGCTTTGAGCAATTCTATTCTGTATATTTTTCTTTTTCCAAAAAGACATGTATATTTTTCTTTTTCCAAAAAAATATATAGCTTAATAATGTTATTTCCTCCTCAAAAAATTACCTGGAGTGTTGCCTTGATTCTGTTATGTATATTTGATAAATCCTCCCCCACTGTGCTCCTTCAGACTAGCCAGCAGTAATTAGCAAACCCCTGGTGGAACTGCATTTGCTGAGCTCATTATTCAAGCTCCTCAGTGAAACGCTGGTAAAAATGTTGTTAAAGGGTTAACAGAGGAGCCATGTTGTGATGACTTCCTGGAGTTTTTAAAGAGACAGAGGCTCAATTTTAAGGAATTAAATTACAAAGTAACATTTCCCTTCAGTATATAACATTTTTAAGGTAACACGGTGACTTAATTGTGCTGTAAAATGACACTATGTGCCTGGAAAACACATAGTACTGCCCCTTTAAAAATATATAGCTTTACTGATGATATGTTGCAAAGCTTTTTGTTCGCGGAGCAGTGCGTAATTTTCATCAGGATTGCAACTAATTTAAATTACAGCATCATCTCCTTGGCCCGCGTCCAGTGTTGTGAAAAGTGTTTGGCCACTTTCACATTTTTATTGGCCACACTTAAATGTGTCCGAACATCAAACCAATTTTAACATCAGGCACAGATAGCCTTAGGAAATACAAGATGCTGTTTCTAACTGGTTCATTAAGGTTTCTAACTCGTTCATTAAGGTTTTAAAACAGCTATACATGCCAACCTGGCCCTTTGTGAAAAAGTAATTGCCCCATAAACCAAACAACTGGTTCTGCCTGCCTATGCAGCAACAGCGGCCATCAAACATTGGCAAAGAGTCTTCCATGTTGGCCCACTCTTCCTTGCAGAATTGTTTTTCTTCAGTGGGTTTTTAGCATGGTTAAGGTCATAACAGCAATCTGATATAAAGCTGCAGTATGTAACTTTTATAAAAAAAAAAAAAGATGTGACCGTGTAATATGAGGGGAAAAAATACTTTGATTATTTTTTCCCCTTAATGAGTTGTTCTCATAAACTGTGAGAACAACAAACTCACCTACTGCCTCCTTGTGTTCCTACTGCCATTTGCAGAATTGCAGTCACTTGCTGAAAGAGAAATGGTTTTGCGTGTATATTTAGCTTCCAGTAACCCTGAAGAAGTTTGATGTTGACTCCAAAAGACCTGAAGAAAGCGTTTCTCATTGGACGACAATTAGGAAGAACTAAATGTTTCTTCTTCTTTTTCATTTTTGTTTTTTAATTTTGATATGTAGTTTAGCACATTGGGCTCAACAGATACAAGTGGTATTTACCAAAAAATACAAAACAGCCCAATTCAAGCCATCAGTTTGAAACATGGGCTTATAACCAATCCCTATCCCAAACAGAAATAAGACTAGGCAAAAAAACAAATCAGAAATAATAAAAAAAAGAGTCTTGTGTAATTGTTTTCAAGGAGTTTTCCATCTCTGGAAAAACTTGTCAGCATTCCCATATACAAATGTTTCTAAACCCAGACTTTGCAGATCAGATCATGGTGACCATGTGTTGTTTCAGATGGGCCAGTTCTTCTATTCTGCCAAAGCATTTGATGCCCTGGAGAAGCTGGACCCAAGCTCCAATTACTGGGAGGGCAAAAGAGGGGCATGTGTCGGTGTCTTTCAGCTCGTACTGGCAAACAAGGAGCCCAAGTATGTTTTTCTCTTCCTTCTGCAGAGATTTTATCATCTACCCTCTTGCTGGAGTGGGTGTGATGTCATTTAAAATAAAACATGACACATGATGCATTTTCGATCCAACCTTGTTTCCTCACGTATCGTGTTTGTTCTGCAGGGAGATTCTCAAGGAGGTTTTAATCCTCCTGCAGAATTCAGGAAACCCTCAGGTTGAATACATTATCAGGATCCTGAGAAAGTGGGCCAAAGACAACAGAGTCCTCCTCTAATGACACAGAGGGAAGGCTAAGTGTGTCACATGAATGGATCTACATTTCACAGAAGGAAAAATGGCTCACTATCTCCTACAATGTAGTGATTTGTATTAAATACTTTGATTATTTTTTTCCCCTTAATGTAATATCATTTATGACATGCTGAAATTATCTTTCTGGTATGTAATATTTTTTATGAATGTCTGTTGTTTTTTTTTCTTGCTCAAACCTAATTTTCAGGAAAACATGGACACTCAAATCTCTGAAACAGAGGAGGGAGGAAGATCTTCCTCAGACTAGTGATAGAGTGTGTTATTACACATTTTTGTTGATATCTTTTGCTTAATGAATAAAACAAAATTATTTTTGTTGCTTAAATTACTCTATTTTCCATATGTAAATAAAAAATAGGATTAGAGTTTAATATGTGCACATTTGTTAATAAAAAACGGAATATTTAACATGTCCTAATTTTTTCACATGACTGTCTATGATTTAGTTTCGGGGTAAATATGTTAAATATGTTAAATATGTTTCACAGTGCCCAGAATAAAAGGAGTAAGATGACTCCAACATAATCTGACTTTGTAGTTATGGTGTTAAACATTTGAGAGCATTTAGAGAAATTTTAAAACCATCGAAAATAATTTAAAAAGAAACAACAAGCCACTCCTGCATTTCTGTAGTAGAGAGACTGGATGTTAAAAGTTTAAAGTAGTGTAATGGCCCACCTAAGCCAACTTTAATAGGTGCTTTCTTGATAAAGCCAATTACGTAAAATCTGAAAATGAACTTCTTTACTTAAAATTGAGTCTGGGAGGACTTGTTACTTTATATTTGGGGATTAATTGGAAACCAAAAGTTTCACTCTAGGATTTTGCAACAGGTTTATCTCGACTTGGTTTCTGCTTCAAGCGAACCCAACATTAATTTCTAAATGTAAACGTTGTTTATTGCATCATTAGGGGGTGTTCATCGGGAGGCTTCTGCAAATACTATTGCTTTACTAGTTCTTTATTTTGGAATTCGAGTTTAAGGTTAAGAAAAAAAAAGTCCCATTCAGCTTTGTTATGTTTAGACGAAAAGAAAAGCATCAAATGAAGGCAGCTGATCTCGGCATTAGCAGCCGAGCATGTACTCCACGTATCCCACAGCCTGTCCTTCCTGCAGACACTTTATAAAGGTCAGGTTAGTGCTCAGAGTGTTGTTATTATCGCCTGTTGTGGCGGGGGGCGGGCTTACGAGCCGCTGTGCGCTGATTGGAGGCGATGCACTCCCCTGTGGCACATGGTTCCGTTTTGTGTGTACGCGCATGCGCAGCGAACCCTCTCCGCTGATATTTTATTTACTCCCGAAACCCAAGATGGCTCCTGTGAATGTCTCAGCCCCATAGCGAACCGAGGATGAGAGTAGCTGCTGAAAAAACAACTTTCCCTCGACCGTCGCATCCCCTGGAGTTCAATCCGTATGCTGCGGAGGAGGCTCTAACGCCCGTCTAGGCCCCGAGCAGCCGTCGGAGCTCCGCGGAACCATCTTCAAGCCCCCAATTTGGAGTAGTTTCCCGAAGTAGCTCTTCTCGGCGTCGCTGTCTGTCCGGAGCGAGGTTCAGGCAGGCGGGCAGGCAGCTCATCCTAATGGCCGAACCGAGAAAAGTGCAGTTTGTCACCCTGACGGCCTTCGCAGCTGGAACAGCCGCGGAGTCTAGGAAACGCCGGCTGGACGAGGAGGCCGACTTCAACTTCGACAGAGCCGGGGAGGCTGAGGCAGGCGGCGGGGCAGGAGGCAGCGCCAGTAACGGTCGTCTCGGTAAAACCGGCGACAGGGACAAGGCTGCTGCCGAGAGGAGGGCGACCGTGCGGCTCAACCTGTCCCTGTCCGAGCCCGACGAGCGAACCTCCGCCGAGTTTAATTATGGCGAACTCATTCAGAACCTCCAGGTAGGTTCCTCCGCTTTCACTCTTAGCGGACCGTGGGAAACTACTGCCGGAGTTATTTTACACCTCTTGGAAGTGTTTATATGGACGTGTCATAGTAAGTTAAATGGGGGGGGAAGTGCACCTTGTCCTTCCGTGGAATAGCGAGGCTGAAAGTGACCATTAGTACAAGCGCAACACAAAAGGCAGCAGCTGTCCACTCTGTGCAGCTTTTCAACTTTAGTAGCGCTCTGCAGATTGTAGCGTGCATAACAGCGCTCTCTCCTCCTGCTTGTTTAACGCATATAGTGTATGTCATGTTGCTACCTGTGTCCTTTTCACTCAGACTTGCCCAGCAACAAGCCCAGTCACTCAGCCATTATGGCACTTGGAAATGCCACATGCAGTTTGGGCCTCTGGCAGCGACGAGACAGAGATGGGGGAGCATTGTTGACGAGCTGGGGACGCAGTCACGTTTTAACTGTATGCAGATCTGGATGATAAAGTTTATTTAATATGAGAGTCAAAAAAAAATAAATAAATAAATAAAAAGTTTGCTACTCACAAATGAGTGCATGTCAAAATAGAAGCTGCTTATTTGGACACCAAAGCGTTATTTGACTGCAGCTTAGTTGTTTTAGGCATTGAGTTTCTTGGTCCTATTTCCGTTTTTCAATGTTTATTTCAGACTAAAAGCAACCCTCCAAGTCTGACCTCCTCCCGCAACCGCTTCAACGATGATGATGAGGAGGAGGAGGAGGAGGAGCGTGAGCGGCTTGAGGTCGAAGCCCTGGCAAAAAAGTTTGAAAATAAATATGTAAGTCAGATTGTTGTAAGTAATTATTCATCGTTGTTAACAGACGCACCAATTAATCCACCACAGATTGAAATCAGCCAGATTTTTTTTTAGACTGACTTTTACGTGATCAAACTTAGGAAAATCTGATTCTTTTTCTTTATCATTGAGTACATCGAAAACTGCATGTACTTTTTAGAGTTGAACACTCTGGGATAATATACACTTGATATATAAAAGGAGATAATCTTGAAATTTCTTTACTTTCTGTAAGATTGTTGTGGCTGGACTTTTAAAACACAAAGAGAAATAGAAGAAAAGTTGGTTTTTACCCAGCATAGGTGAACATGTCTGTGTTTTCAAAAGTTAGAAATACTTTAATGTTTGACTCTAAAGAAGCAAAACATTGGAAATGTTTTGAATATTCTTTTAGCACTTTAGTCGTTGCTTAGCGACAGACAGACATGAACTTCAATTGGCTAATTATTGAATATTGTGTACTTTATGCTTTACACTGAAAATAATGCTAGTATTTTCATGCATAGAGCACTGGAAAAAATTAAGAGACCACTTAAAATAATCAGTTTCTCTGATTTAATTTTTTTAGGTGTATGTTTGAGTAAAATGAACTTTGTTCTTTTATTCTATGAACTACTGACATGTCTCTGAAATTCCAAGCAAACATTTAGTATTTATTTGCAGAAAATGAGAAATGGTCAAGATGACAAAAAAGATGCAGAACTTTCAGAGCTCAAATAATGCAAAGAAAACAAGTTTATATTCATTTAGAAACGGCAATACTAATGTTTTGACTCGGGTAGAGTTCAGAAATCAGTATTTGATGGAATAACCGGGAGGTTTTCAGTCAGTGCAGTGGGCTCTTCATTTTTTCCAGAGCTGTACATATATTTATATAACGTGGGCTACACGCTTTAGACAGAATCTTTATTTACATTATAAAAAAATTCTGCTTTTCCAGCAATAATCCAACAACAACCTTAAATGAAAACGATATGCCACATTTTTACTGTCTTCATACAATAAATAAAGTAAGATATCACAACACAAACGTCAAATAGCTGCGATAAACAAATGTTTGTGTTTCCTGAATAAAAAGAAAAATGTTCTCATCCGTATGAAATCCATGCATTTTAAATACAAAGCATCGTGCTGTCTGGTGAATCTTTCTGTTTCATATTACATTTCCAGGGTAACATGGGTACGAAGAAGAGAAAAGACCGGATGCAAGATCTGATTGATATTGGGTTTGGTTATGATGAGACGGACCCATTTATAGACAACTCTGAAGCTGTAAGTACCCTCAACTTCATGGCATCGGCAAATTAAACAGCTGCTTACGGTCCACAGACCAGCAGGGGGCAGCCAAGAGCACTCTAATTATCAAGCCGGATTTATAAATTCAGGAGTTGTTAATATCTATGAAAAGCAGCAGTATTCAGTTTGATTGTGGGGGTGCACCGATTGATCAATTGATTGGCCCCGATTTCCTTAATTTATGGCTGCTGTCATGCTAATGTAAGTGCTTTGAGGGTGGGAGGGTCTTGCTGTAACTGCAATACGATTGGTGCGTTCACGCGTTGTCGCTTAACACAGAAAAAAAGTTGCTAGATTTGTTGCTAATTGCTATTTTGAAAATAAGTCGCTAAAGGAAACTGAAAACTCGCTAAATATAGTGACAAAGTTGCTCAATCGGCAACAGAGGGGTGACTATAGTTAACCGCACAAGTGAAAAAGTAACCTGGTGGGCGAGTCTGTCAGTCGGTGAGAGCAAAAGGAGACAATGGTTGATTTTTAGAGCTTCTTTGGTGTAGATTAGATTGATTTCACATGTAGTTATCTTTCAACATTGCAAAATTAAGAAAATCTGTCCTATTTATCGGTGCACCCCTTCTGCATTTGCTGTTTCCTTGATTTGATTTATTTATTTCAAACAGGTTTTTAAAAACGAGAAGACAAGCAATCAGTAGGACATAGAAAACGTGAATACATAACCAAGAACAAAATAATTAGCACTTATTTTCTCTTTGGAAAGGAGGAGGAAGAAGTAAAGACGTGTTTAATCCTACCCCTTACCTCAATTTAATGAAATATATTACTTACCTACTCAATAGTTATGAAAAATTTGTAATTAAAACCGTGTTTTAATATTCACGTGCCTTTTCAGTATATAGATAAATCTATATTACATGGACAAAATGGTTACAAACTGACTCATAACAAGAAAAAATCTACTATTTAATCTATGACATTTTTAAATAACAGCCGGACATACAGCATCACAATAATAACCAACTCTTTGCCGTTGTACACCCTATAAATTCTTCTTAATCTGTGTTTTGGATGCTCAGCTGCTGTCTTGTGTTGAGGTATGAATCCTCCTGCTTCTTATTAAATATGTATCTGCTGCCCTGATGTTTAACAACATTGCGTTCACAGACAGTGAGGGCTAGGCTAAAGATAGCCTGATGTCCCTGTTACAACCAACCTGAGACTTAAAACAGTCGCTGTAGATCTATATGCTTCATGGATTTTCAGTGTTTCTTTCCCCTGACAGTGTTTTATGCTCAGTATTCAGCTGTAATAGCTGAAATTACTCCACGTCCATCGAGTCTGCGCCGTTAAATGAGGTCTGTTTTGGTATTTTATCTGCTTTCGCAAATTGTCAGCAGCTTTTCGACTCAGATTTTCTTTGTTCTGATTCATGACGGGGGGGGGAAATGTTTTTGCATGTAGCCTGGGGATGTTATAATCCATGTCAGATCTTTATTTACTCTGCTGCTCCATTCATTTTCGCTGACCAGCAGAGGAGCAGAGGGTGCTTTTGTGAGATGTTAACAAAACACATTTTCAGTTACTCCGATGTTTTTAAATCTGCGAACAGCGTTCCAGTGTTTGTTGTGCAAGTGGGGTTTTTTGTTTTCTGCAGTCCTGTGAACTTAACGCCACAAACTGTCTCCCATTGTTATTCTTCCCAGTATGATGAGCTGGTGCCTGCGTCTCTGACCACAAAGCTCGGGGGATTTTACATCAACACGGGCACGTTGCAGTTCAGAGCGGCCTCTGACTCAGAGGGAGAGGAGGACAAGGTGAGACAAGTCAAACACAAGCTTAGCTGTACGTGAAGAATTCAAAGCAGTCGTTCTGGAAACCCGGTTTGTTTGTTTGATATGCATGTGGAAGGAGAATAAAATCACGGTGAAGGGAAGGTACATGGTGTTTTAAGTGCAGGGTTTCGCCATACAGTCGGACGCAGTGGGATGCCGTCACTGTGGCAGAGGCAGTTAAAACGCCTCCCAGTGGCAGGAAGCCAGGTGTGGATGAAGTTCAGCCTCACATGCTGTGGATCGGGGGTCAAACTCAGTTTCATTTTGGGCCATATCAAAAAGCTGAGTGTTCTTAAGGGGCCGTTTGTGTCAGAATGTTTAGATAAAACCCATGAAATTGCTGAAATATCAATAATAGCTCCTTCGGGATTCAATAAGGGTTTCTTAAAGTAAAATATTGAACATCTTTTCAAACCGGTCAGTCCATCCAAGATTTTGCGATTATTATTGTGGTTCTTCTGCAATCAAAATCACAGATTTTGTGGTGCTAATTTAGAGATATTTGTTAAGGACTTTGTACAATATTTGTGCGAATATACGTGACGTTTTATTAATCGCTCACAGACTATAATGTGACATTAAGTAAGGCTGAGGCAGTCACTTAAAACCAATGTTTTTGACCAATGTTGAGAATAAATGTCAGTACAATCAGAAAAAATGTGGCTGTCTGTTGATTTTGTGTGAATTTTGCAGATTTGTGAAAAACTGGAGGAACTTATTTATATAATTTGGAGTCTTAAAAAGCTACAGTGGGCCGGATTTGGCCCCTGAGCCTCGAGTTTGAGACACGTGCTAAAGACTTTGTTAGGGCTGGGCGATGTGGCCTGAAATTATAGATTTTTTTAATACCAGATTTGATTTTTAATGGCTTTACCTTTCTTTTTTTTATTGCTTTCTTTTCCAAAAAAGAAATTGCAAATGAGTATTAAGGTCATTCTACGAGAATTTTAGTTTAGTAACAAAGATTCAATCTCAAAAAGATGCAGTTTTACCAGAACAACATCTTAAAATTAAGAGAAAAAAGTCGTTTTAATTAGAAAAAAGCTTCAGTAGAGATATTACAATCTGGTGTAACCAGCTCCGTTTGTGTGCTTCATTCTTTTTTTATCACAATATTTTGTTTTTCTGTTGTAATAACAATAAAAATGACGATAAGCACTATTTACTCCTTCTTTTTTGGTAACTGTATATGACTGTGTGTCACAGCGATCATAGCTCCACAGACACAAATAACTGCTCTAGAAAAACATTCCCATTTGTAATATTCTTCTTTAGGACACCTGTCACATAAAAACTGTGTGATTTGTATCACTAGACTGTAAATGCATTTAATCGTATTTTCAATATATTGACTTTTATTGATGCTCTTATTGCATGAACAGTGGAAAAATAATCAAATTAACTGTCTTGATAATATGGATAGTTTCTTTTTTTTTTTTTTAATATCACTAATTGGATTTTATCAGGAAAATTCTTATCAGGATAAGAAATTTATCACAACAGCTGATAAACGATACAATAAATGCCCGGTTTTACAATAAATGTAAAACTTGTAACAAAGAAAATTCGCAAGATGCTCAGCGTTCCTTATTTAAATATTTGGAGTTCTCATATGATTACATCTTTATTTTCTTAATATTATAACTTTTATTATGGTAATGTTATGACCTTATTCTTGTATTATTTCTACTTTATTGTACATCTTAAAATAAAAAAAATAAAAAAACTTTGTCGTAGAGTTGACTTAAGTTAAAAGTTCAAATAAATAGCAGTAAGGTATCACTCTAAGCTATGGAAACCCATGGAGAGCATTGAAAAAAAATCCAAATTAATTGATAAAATCAATTAGTCGCCCAGCCGTGGAGTCTGGTCATCGTGGGCCTGTTGTGTGGCAGATTGGGTTAGTGGTCCCAGTTTTTAAGACGGGGGGGCTGGAGTGTGTTTGCAATTTGATTTGCACTCTTTTTATTCAGTATTGTGACGAATCACTTTCATCTGTGTCGGGTCAAAGAAAAGAAGGACAGTGGAGATTTTATCCTCTACTTTCTTCTCTTCACCGTACATAAATGTGTCATTTATCTGTTCCAGAAGCTGAACAATGATAAGGAGCAGGCGATGAAGAAGAGGAAGAAGAATGAAGTGAACTGTGTGGAAGAGAAGAACCTGAAGATGAATAAAGTAACTAAACAAGGGTAAGAACTATTTATCTAATGCGTTGTTCAAACAGGGACGTCTTAGGGATCAAATGCTTATAAGTGATGGGATAATGTTCATAAAAAAAATCAATGAAGGAAGCTTGGCGAGTCTGTGAAACATCTAATAAGTCAGTTTATTTCTTTTTGTTGCTGATTTGTGTCTTCAAATGTAGCCACAGTGGAAAAGGGCGTGGAAAATTAGTCCAGAATAAAAAGACACACGTTTTTTTTCTCACTGCCTGAAGTTTAATCAAACCAAACTTTTCTTGTTTTAGGTCAGTCGGAATTGCTGGAAAACTTGACGAGAATGTCTTTTTCTTATATTTTTTGTAGCTTTCTTCAGAATCAGAAGTTTATGCACTGAATGGCTGCTGTCTCTTTACACAGCGAGAGAAAGCCCAGACAACGGTGATGATGATGTCATCACTTTAGAAACTTCTGATAGGTTAATTGACACATTTGAGTCAATTGGCGGTGCACCTGTGGATGCATTTTAAGGCCACACCTGGAACACACCGTTTTCTGGTTTCTCACGTTTGGAAATTTAAAAGAAACAAGTCAAGATATCAGGAAGAGAATTGTCTGGCTCAACATTGACAACAATTTCTTGATCATTTGTAGCAAAAGATGGATCTGCAGCTAAGAAAACATCAGGTTTTTTTTTTTTAGCTGTTTTTGTAGATTTTCAGCCTGTGAACATCTCAGCCCTTTCTATTTAACATCAATACAGTTTGGAGATAATCTGTTTGGTTTTTGGATTAACAGGTTAATCCAGAAACAAGGAGATTGTTTTTTATTTTACATAATTTGAACCAGATGAAGCTAAAACTATTTGAGGAGTTCTTGGTTGAACATAATTACAAATATTTTTTTTAATCTTAAATGCAAAATGTATACAGCTCTGGAACAAATGAGGAGTCCGCTCTACAGTGATTTCTGAACGAGTTAAAACATTAGTATTGTTGTTTCTAAATGAATATAAACTTGTTTTATTTGCATTATTTGAAAGCACTGCATCTTTTTTGTTATTTTGACCATTTCTCATTTTCTGCTAATAACAAAATTTTTGCTTAGAATTTCAGTAGTTCATAGAATAAAAGAACAAAGTTCATTTTACTCAAACATATAACTATAAAAAGTAAAATCAGAGAAACTGATAGCTTTAAGTGGTCTCTTAATGTTTTTCCAGATCTGTATATGTTTGTACAGTTTTAGATTAATTACTGCTCTAAGTGTGTTATTCTTGCAACAAATTGGCTTTTTTGAGTCTGCACACTCCAGTTAACAATTAATTAATTACCAATTTAGTTGACAATTATTTCAATAATTGATAAATCACAAATAATCAGATTAATTGCTTCAGCCCTAGTAGAAAACTAGAAAACTGTTTAAATTTTTTTTATGCCTCAGACAGCCATGCTGAATTAATTTTTTCCCTTAAATGGACCTTTTCCTGAAACTCTGGATGTTATGTGGGCCAGTGCAGATACACATGGTTCCTTTGGTTGGTTCTTCTGACCCGACGCTCTCTGACTTGCTCCTCTGCCGCTCCTGAATGCTGACGGAGGCTCGCTCTGAGCTGCTGTGACAAGCCAGCCACCTTCAGGAAAATTCTCTATTATCCACACTTAAATACGCTGAGACGCCAACACTCTGAAAGCATCTTCTAAAAATAGCAGCAGCCATTGTGGTTGTGCCATTATGAAACAGATGATATTATATATGTGTGTGTCAGAGAGACGGATCTTTGAACGCGAGCTGCACGCTAATCCCCCACATTCCCAGTAGCTCTCTGCTTTCTCCGGGTCTCTCGGTTGCTTTTGTCAGCGTGTGTTGAGTTCTCGGTGCGAACGCTCGTTTCTTATCAGGACGTCTGAGGTCAGCTGGTGCATTTGTTCAAATTTCACAAGGAAGACTGCAGCAACTCGGTTGTCAGACTTCACAATAGCCACTCAGATATCATGGTTTGCTCAGGGATTGAAATAGGGCTTGGTGTTACTCACTTGTGGGTGTTTTCGGCAGGAGACTCAACTTTTTAAATGGAGTTAAGATCCGGTTTGACAGCTTTCTGCCTTTTATACGTGAAAATTAACACATCAGCATAAATTAATAAATTAATGTTCCATGGTTAGGCATAAATCATAAAATATAGCATAAAAGTAGGGCTGAAACGATTAGTCATGAGAGTCAACAAATTTAGTAATCGATTAAATGTTAACTGGAGAATAGAGACTCAAAAAAAGACTAATTTCTGAAATAACACAGTCAAAACTGTACAAAAACATCTACATATCATATTTAACTTAAGAAAAAAAACTTTTGTCTGTAAATAAGTTCTACCCATAGTATTAATACTTAAAACTAAGTATTAATCCCAAAAATACTTATAGTAATAATACCAGGAATAATAAAAAGATCAGCCCTACACTGTATTAAGTCAAGCAGAAACAGATAATCTTTTCATCTTAGAAGTATTCTTATGCTACAAATGATCAAGCCTACATTAAATGCAACATTACAGCATTTTAGAAAGTAAAATGTTTATTTTCTTGCTTAACAAAGGTACTGAATCGTTTATTTTGCATTTTTACATATTTCTAATATTGTATAACATTAGCTCAATTAGTGAAAATAAAAATTGTTTTATCAGATTAAGATTTATAATTGATTAATCGCTAACTAAAGTAATAGTTAATTGCAGCCATATACAAGTTTTTAATACTAACTCAAATTAATTAAAACTTAAAGACTCAACACCTTTCAGCACCGTCTTCTGCAGCATCTGTGTGACCTCATCCATATCTGATTTAGCATTGCTTCATCTTATCACTGTTTACAGCCTTCAGCTTCCCAAAACATTTAGCTTCTGGTCTGTGTGCTACCGTAACACATCTGTTGTCGAGTCTTTGCTAGTAGACTGAAGGGCTGCTGAATGTTTGCAGTTGTCCTGTTAAAATCTCTAAAGCGAAAGAAGACGGGTTGGACTCAGTATTTGGAGAGATATTGTGTTTCAAGTGCCAAGCATTCATGCTGCACGTATATTTAGTGAGTTGGAAGGACTCTCACTGCCTTTAATGCTCACACCCGATAGCATCACAGCTAGCATATTTTTAGTAGCTGAGATGCTAAAAGGTCATGAAGCGTGGTGGAGAGATCGGGCATTTCCATTAAAGGAACATTTTCTAGGAAACGGTTTAGTTTCTCTGCAGGCATTTTTACCTCCTGAGTTAAATGTTTGTTTTGAATTGATATGATTTTATTGTAAAGCTCTTGTATTTTTATGAATTTATCCTGACAATACTGTCTGTATTCTGCTAATATTTTTACTTTATTCTTTTAATTAAAAAAAAAAAATCCTTAGACCTAGTCCACACTAGATAGCCAGATATCTAGGAAATTAAATACATTTTTGTGCATTTTGGTCTTTCATCCATACGAAAACTCAGTTTAATATAACTGAAAACGATTATTTACAAAATCTCAAAGTGCAGATTTGAGAAACTTTGCCTCCATAGATGAGAAAATTAAGATTTAGGGTCTTTTTCATTACAGCCTGCAATAAATAATGCGCTAATATACACTGCAAAAACACAAAATCTTACCAAGTATTTTTAGTCTGGTTTCTAGTACAAGTATCTTAGTACAGTTGAAATAAGACAAAACTACCTTAAAAGTAACTTTTTTAGCAAGATACAGAGGCTTGTTTCAGCAAATAATTCCTTAATATTAATTTAAAAAAAATACTGGCAGATTATTTTACATTTTCCCATGTGTAAGTTAATTTATCTGACAATAAAACAAGTACTTTATCGTTGATTTTAAGGAATTATTTACTTAAAACAAGCCTTTATATGTTGCTGAGAAGTTACTTTTAAATTAGTTTGTCTCATTTCAAGGTTACCAAAATATTTGCACTAGAAACTAGATCAAAAATACTTGGTAAGATTTTGTGTTTTTCCAACTTTGTCTTGTCTGTTAATAACTTTGTACTTTAATTCACTAGGGAAAAGTAGTTTAACCTACATATCTGTCCCCACAAATGAACCTCCTGGCATCATGTTGAATTCCTAACAGGAAGTTCTGGATGTTTTGAAGCAATCTGATTGGCTGACATAGCTTCTAGCTTTGCTCTACACTGCCCCCTATGGGTTTGGCATGCTTAACACAGCGCGGAGGTCCGTCTATGAGCGGGTTCATGTCAAAGAAAACCTTTCTGAAACCAATCTGTTGTTTTTATTTTAAATGATGTGGCAGATATTGTTTTTATAAAGACCCAGCTGTGTGTGTAAGACCTCAGTTTGACCTTTATACTGTCATACTATGGATTGTTGAAGTTTCAGCTCCCTTGCTGTTGTCCCCAGTTTAATAAAATACATTTCTCCTCATAGCTGCGGTGGCAATATGCAGTTTGCAATTGAAGCACGATCACACGTATTCTCTAAAACCACTCGCTGCCTCTCTGCCACTTTAATTATAGAATCAGTTACCTCGGCATATTAGGCAGCGTTGAACTCTTTCTGTTTCTCTAGCTTTTCATTTAATTTAATTTGAGTGTATACATTTTATTTTATTTCCATTAATGTTATATGGTTTTTATCCTGTTTCACTAACTACCTTGTTTAATTTTATGGTCTTTTTTGTGTTTTTTACTGGGGTTTTTTATGTATAGCACTTTGTTGAACACAGCCAGCAGCTCCTAAACAACCAAACTATTGTTTTGATTAATAATATAAAGATAGCTGCAACTAATAGCATCTTATTCTTTAGTGGAAATAAGTAAGCATGTCACAATGAGAAATCAATGAATTAAAATGAGCTCGATGATTTCTATTCTGATGATTAATACTTTTTGAATGGCAATTCAAAAAGAGATGCTACAATCCACTTTATTTATTCAAATTCAAAAATATTTTAATGATCATAAAGGGAAATTAAATAAAACCAAAATTAAATATGGTTTCCGTTGTGTGTGGTTCTTACTTCTTTTTTATTTGAGATATTTAAAATATCTTCCAGTTCTAGTCTTAAGTGTTCTTTACAAATTTAAAGTTTATTGGTCTTTGAGAGGATGAACTTGCATTATTATGCAATTATCAATGTAATACTTGAAAATGGTCTCAAAGCAACAATATTATTGTTTACCGCAATAATTATTCAGACAATTTATCGCCCAGAAAAATTTATTGACAGGCCTACAAACACAAGCGTTTATCGAAAAGCTGATTGTAAAGCAAAAGTAACGTTTATAAAAAATTTTGGGTTTTTTTTATACATATTTGTTAAAACTATTACCATGTCAATCAACCGCATGTACTCACTGCTTAATATACTGAAGGCAGAGAAACAACTTAGCATTTATCCGCCATCATCGGTGGCTATGCTAACTAGCTTGAGCATAGCCTAGCAGTCTCTGCTAGCCGCAGCGTAGCAGAGAGTACAGGAGAAAAAAATGAGCAGCTACACACAGAGGGTGATTGACAGTGCTATGACCCGCCTCCTGGCTCTGATTGGTTGTTTCTAGTTAGCACTGGGATAAGGCAGAAGAACTTGATTTTTTTCACAGACTATTTGTCTCATAATTATGCTATCACAACACGGTCACAGTGTCAACAAATATGTTAAAAAAAATTTTTATAAAAAATGAAAAAATCTGTTGGTATTTTTCTCAAATAAGTTAATTATCGTACTGCAGAAAAACAACTTATTACATTTTTTTAATTTGACAGAGTGACGGGTCTCAACCTCCACCGACCAGAGAAGAAGAAGAGGAAGAAACTGATGAAGGACTCGCTGTACCTGGCGGCCATGCTTCGCCGTTTCACCCGGGAAAAAGAAGAGATGAAGAAGCGAAATCCCAGCGTGGATCACCTCCGTTTGGCAGCCGGTACTGCCAGCAAACCCCAAAACCCCGGAAACGCTGCCAGCCTCCCGTTAGCTTCCAACTCCACTCACCGTCAGGGCGGTGCGTCCACCGGCAACCTCTCGCTCACTGACCTCACCTCTGACCCCGCCGTGATGTCACTGCTGGGCTCCGCCAACGAGAAGGAGCTGCAGGATCTCCTGGGAGATCTAGACTTTAGCTTGTTGGGCACTGACCAGCAGCACGCCATGGTGACAGCCAGGGAGAACGGCATTCTGGGTATTGGAGTTCCCTCCCAAAAAGCAGTGGGAGGAAGCGGCCAAGGGCGAAGCCTGGTGACTTCCGGCGGGCTGTTTTCTCCACCGCCGCTGCCCGACGGACTTCCTGCTCCTCTAATTAAACGCATCGAGGACCTGCGGACGGTGAGTCAGCTTCGGTCTTCTGGTGGGCGGCTGCAATTACCCATGAAGCCTCTTCTGTGGAGTTGAAGCGAAATGCCACTCGGCTCTCAAAGAGGCTCAGAATGTTTATTGTTACTGTTTATTCCAGTGGGAATAATCTCCTGTGAAGTATCAGGAAAATAGGGCTTACAGCTGAAGCCCTTCGGGGTTTTATGTAACTAAACGAGGACTCTCTGCACCTCACGGAGGAGTTATGCTCTCTCCTAGAGCCTCGCGTCTTTTTTTAGATGTAGGTGAAGGATTCACAGAGAAAAGGGACAGAGGTGAAAAGAAATGGTGCTAGGAGGACAAATTAAAAAATTCCAAGCTTTTCAGTCGGCATTGTTTTGGCTATAAATTCATTTATACTTAAAGAGGAAATGTGTTCCTCATATAAACAGCATTATTGCAAGGACCTCATTCTTTTCTTTCTCCGACCATGTTTATATTTGGAAATCGGACCATATGATTATAGATATTCCACAACAGTGTTGCTTTTTTTTTCCTCTTGCAATCTGACCTTCCGATACAGACAATACGGCTGAAAAAACAAAACACAATATAAGAATCATTATAGATAATTATTGATTAGTTTCTTGTTTTAAATATCTGAAATACTCCCAAACTTGTGGCGTGACTTTTCCTGTTTCATCCACAGTTTTCACTCCGTACCGCTCTTTTTATTTATAAGCAGTTATGAGGCGAAACGTTAGGCCCTGTTTACATGACAGTGATACAACAAAAATTTAATCTTTGTTCCTTCTCTGTTAACACATTTACATGAAGAGATTCTAATTACAATTTTTGTTTAAACAGTAACGGTACGCATCGAAAAGGTGTAATGCTCTCGCCACGCCACTAGTAGGTGCTATGTTCTTTGAAATAAGTGTTAAGAGTATTATTATATTTAATAATAGTGTGCTGGTCGTCTGAATGGCTAATAAATGGCCGTTTTCCTTACGCAAACAGACATGAACATGAAGTGAATAAATCGATTCACCGAGACCCTTTAAATGTGTATAAATTTGAACATTTAAATTGACATTAGTGAATGTATACAAAATAGACCGGGGTGTATTTCCTCATTGCGAGGGAACGCAAAAGAAACATTTTCCCCGTCTCCTCCGTTAACAACAACACGTTGCAGCTTCGTCCACTTTAGCCGTGGCTATTCAGAGGCTCATTATTTGAAACGAGTCACGTGAGGCGCGTTTCCTCATACGACTGTGTGCTTGAAGTGTAAACAACAGTGCTGTGTGCTGACTCGGGCTTTTCCACCACAGGCCTCACGGCAGTTTGATCAGGAGGGCAGGAAGAAATTTTTCACCCTGGACATGAATAACATCCTCCTGGAGTGAGTAGGACAGCTTTTAAATCACCGCCGAGTCCAATTGCAGCTTTGCTCTCCTTCCCCTTTTATCAGTCCCTCTCAGTCATCCCCAGCAGATTTCCCCCGCCGCCTCTCCTGCTGTCTTCAAGTGTTTTGTTTTCTCTCTGTATCTTATTGTCTGAGGTAATGACTTATTACATCTCTCCGTTCATCCTCCTCTACCACCTCCAGTCGTTCTTCCCTCATCCACCTCTTCATCTCTCTGTTTTTTTTTGTTTTTTTTTGTTCTCTTTCTAACCACCTTGACTTTCTGTCAGTATTGAGCTGCAGGTCCAGGAGCAGCCTCCTGAGATTCGCTCAGACATCTATTCGCACATGGAGGCGTTTGTGCCGTGCAACAAAGAGGCGCTCCTCAAGCGTCTGAAGAAGCTCAGCCTCAACATCCAGGTGAGCAGAAGGAAGATTGTGGAAAATCCCCAGGCATTTTCGGATCCAGAATGTGATTAGGAGTCGGTTGTTCAGACCGCAGCCTTTGTGAAAGCTTTTGTTGTCTAAAAACTGGATGAAAAAACGTCTGCAGCTGCTATAAGAGCACATTGAATTAAATTTTAGCATTTAAGTAAAATGTATTAATGCAACTCATATTGAAAATTGTCTTAAATAGCTGGCTGAAGTTTTTTTGCTTGAACTGATTCTTGAAAATAAAATCATCTTGGCCTTTACGTCGAAAAAAAATAAGTAGAGGTAAAAGATTTGTTGCTGCTGCTTGAAGCAGCAACAAATGTGTCTAAGCCTCTGACTGAAGACAGTTTCATGAAGACGATGGTCAGGGTTGTTCATAATTTACTACATACTACAGATTTTAATTTAAATGCATTAAAAATGCAATAACAAATACAATAGTACACCATTGCTTTAGCCAAAACGATGCCACTTGAGAAAATATTTGCAGTCAAAGAAGTTTGTTTTTTTCTAACTTGAATACAAAATGTTTGCAGCTCTGAGAAAACTAAGAGTCCACTGCACTGAACCGCATTGAAAACCTCCTGGTTTTTCCACCAAACAGTGACCTCTGAACTCCTCCTGAGTTAAAACATTAACATTGTTGTTTCTAAATTAATATTAACTTGTTATCTTTGCATTATTTGAGGTCTGAAAGCACTGCATCTTTTTCGTTATTTTGACCGTTTCTCATTTTCTGCAAATAAATACAAAAATTTTGCCTGGAATTTCGAAGACATGTTGTCAGTAGTTCATAGAATAAAAGAACGACGTTCATTTTACTCAAACATGTACCTGTAAAAAGTAAAATCAAAGAAGCTGATCGTTTTAAGTGGTCTCTTAATTTTTCCCAGAGCTATGTATATTTTTTTGTAGTTTGGACTCAATTACTTGTCCTTTCAGCAATTTTCCTTTTTGAGCTTGTATACTCTAGTTAACAATTAATAAATTTTTAAATTAGCTGACGATTAATTTCAATAACAGATTCTTCCTAATTAATCCGATTAATCCGTTTCAGCTCTGATGCAGAGGTTTGTGCTGAAACATCATGAATCCCTGCAGTTGAGTTACTTTATAACGTCAATAGATGGAAATTGGGCTTTGATAAGAAGTTTAGATTCTAAACTTGAAGTGGACGTAAATGGAAAAAGACTAAACTATTATAAAATCAAACTTATCTTTTTATGCTGTTTTAAATCACTCACTACTCATTTTTTCAGATTAGGGAGTCGCTTCCTTTTGATTGCAGATATACAGCTCTGTTGAAAATTAAGAGACCACTTAAAATGATCAGTTTTTCTGATTTTAGTCTTTACAGGTTTATGTTTGAGTAAAAATTAATGCTGTTCTTTTATTCTATGAACTGCTGACAACATGTCTCTGAAATTCCAAGCAAAAAATTAGTTTTTATTTTCAGAAAATGAGAATAGTGAAAAGGATGCAGGGCTTTCAGACCTCAAATAATGCAGAGAAAACAAGTTCATATTCATTTAGAGACAACAACACTAATGTTTTAACTCAGTAACAGTTCAGAAATCAATATTTGGTGGAAAAACCAGGAGGTTTTCAATGCGGTTCAGTGCAGTGGGCTCTTCAGTTTTTTCCAGAGCTTTATTTTGGTACCTGCTGATTCCAAACTACTCGTTTCTCCTCATCCTTGTTGCCGTTTTGTGCAGCTTCCTGCTCCTCCGCCATGTTCCCTGCTTGTTTGGGTTCAAGGAGCAGGAAGTGGCTCTGCATCCAGGCTACTTGACAGCTTTCCTAACGCATCATTAGTGACGTTCTCTGTCCTCCTTCTCCCTCCATGCACCTCCTGCTTCTCCTTTGTCACCTTTTGCTGTTTTCTCCCGTTCTCTGTATGTCAGGACGACCGGCTGCGCGCGCCTCTGCTGAAGCTGAAATTGGCTGTTTGTAGCGTGATGCCTGAACAGATTGCAAAATATAACATGGAGTGCATGGCCAAAGTTGCAAAGTAAGTAAATCTCTTGGGTTTCAGCTAATGTGCAGCCCTGACTTCATGAGTTTTATTTTATTCATTTTGAGCTGAAGTAAATCCCATTCACTGGTTTGTTGCCACTAAACCTTTTTTAGGAACTATGATAGTTTTCTGGGGCAATTTTGAGTTACTGTACTTCCACTGCATTTTATTTAGATGTACTGAAACATTTGGGTTTGTGCTTGATTGAGGGAAGTTACGACCATTTCTGATTTGTTACATTTTCTTGTTAAAACTCCTCTACAGCTCATTTTCTATCAGCTTTTGACTTTGACATATTTTAAATTATCCACAAGTAAATTCAAATTAAGTAAATTTAGATAATTTATGCTTCAAAACAGAAATAAAACACAATTGAAAGCCACTAAATTGAGGCTTATTAACAGATTTAAATGTGAAAGAAATGAGGGAATCGCCTGCTGCTGTTTGATTCATTTAATATCTGCTAATATTTCACATTTTCTCAAAGTTTGAAGGGATTTTAATTCAGTTAAGTTGTTTTTTTTGTTTGTTTTCAAATGTCATCTGAAGGGATTAAACAAGACGGACAAATTAAATTTGTTTATTTAAATGAATGTAATCATAATGGTAGATTAAATTTAAGGATTCAAGGATTTTTCTTATTTTCTTGTTTGTGGTACGTAATTCGGACTCGGGTGCCAGATTAAGAAATTTAATAAACAAACAAAATAAATAATAAAGTAATTTATGTGACAGGTATATAGATATGTATGTAAAGAAGTGTGTAAATAATTTATGAGATGAAGTTGAATTAGAATCTCATTTTAATGTAATGCTAAGCTAAGTTGACGACTTTCCAGCTGTCATTCTTACTGAACATGCACATGGTGATGGTGGAAAGAAACAACTTCCTTTTAACAGAAAGAAACCTCCATTTTGTGCTGTTGGAAAAGACGAATAGGTGGTTTGGAAAAAGGTTCTGTTGGACCAGTCAGAGCTCTTATATATAAACTTAATGTCATTGTTCTTCCTGATAATGAAGTAATAATAGTAATAAAAGCTTTGACCCTTTTTAGTTCATTGTAAAAGAATCAGAAGTTTGTAGCTTAAGAAATATTGAATTGTAATCTCTGAGTTCTTGTTAATCTGCATTAAGATTAAATGTCTCAGAGATAATTTGAGTGTTTTCAGCTACAGAGACTTAAAATACTGCCATGAAAATTAAAAAGACGCATATATGTGGCATTTTGATTTAATTTAAATTAATTTAGATTAAATTAAATTAATTAAACTAGTTTTATTTAAATGTAATTCTGTAATTTAAGTTATCTAAATTAAAGAAATAAAATTCTTTAGTTTTATCACTTTGTAAGAAATGGGTGTAAATTTAACTCACCAGTTGAAATGTTTTTTTTTTTTGTTTTTTTTTGCTGATCTTGACTTTTCATGATTGAAAAAGAATAGGCTTTTTGTTGTTTTTCTTAACAGTACAAGTTAATTTACTTTGAATTTATTACTATTACATGATTCCACAAAGTTTAATTATTTTAGTTATTTGCTGTATTGTTCTGATTTTAGTGTTTTCTGCTCATGAATGAAATCATGAAACTACATTTGAATGTTATTTACAAACATTTATAATAACTATTTGTCCTTTACAACTGGAGGCTGCCAGATTAACAGATGCCTCTTAGTGGTGATGCGTCTCTTAATTTTGTTTTTCTGTTTGAAACGTAACGTCAGCCCCACCAGGTGCCTTTTCTAACAAACCTTCTTGAAGCCAACTTGCTAAAAATTCGTCCTGTCTGCGTTTTACAGGCAGCAGTCGGAGGAGGGGGACAGGAACGGCTCAGAAGAGGAGGATGACGAGAAACCTGGAAAACGAGTGATGGGACCTAGAAAGAAGTTTATCTGGGACGACAAGCTCAGGTAATGATCGGACACCGTCTCACATCCGCTGAGTCCTGATCCACGTTTATCTTCATGCTTTATTTGTTCCACATTTTGTTATTCAGCATCTTTTTCCTGACCCGTCTCATCCGCGCTCATTATGAATGTGGCTCAGATCTGCTATGTGGGGGAAGAAAGAAAAGCAGAAATTATGAACTGATATTTTCCAGTTAAAAATCTATTAATACACTGCAAAAACACAAAATCTTTCCAAGTATTTTGTCTAGTTTCTGGTGCAAATATCTTGGCACTCTTGCAACAGGACAAATCTAACTTATAAAAAACTTTTCAACAAGATTTAGGAGCTTGTTTCAAGTAAATAATTCTTTAATATTGATGAAAAAGTCCTAGTTCCACTGGCAGATTATTTGACTTGTAACAAGACATTTTTCCCATTTTATAAGTGAAATAATCTGCTGGTGGAACTGGTATTTTTCACCGATAACAAGGGATTATTTACTCAAAACAAGCTTCTATATCGTGCTGAAAAGTTGCTTGTATGTTACATATGTTTTTGCAAGTGTGCTAAGACATTTGCACCAGAGAGTAGACAAAAGTACTTTTAAATATTGCAGTGTATTCATAGATTTTGTCATATTTTTTAATTTAAGTATAATAAGATATTTTCACTAGAAACCACCCAAAAATACTTGATAAGATTTTGTGTTTTTGCAGCGAACGCTTCTCCTTCAGACAGACATTTACACCGTTTTGTTGTTTCTTTTTTAAAAAAATGTTGACGTTAAGCCGATGGACTTTTAATGTAAGCTCGTTTTAAGCATTTTCAGACTTTGTGATTATAAATCCAAAACTTCTGAATGTGGATAAAGTGGGAAAAACAAAATAATTTGACCTGTTTTCCTATCTCGATTTTAATTTTTCATTTTCATTGAAAATTTGTTGCCGCCTCTGTCATCATGTAATAAAACTAAAACCTTGAACATTGATCTGAATGCGACGGCCTTGTTTGTGCAGGACGCTGCTGTGCAACCTGGTCCGTGTGAAGCTGAGCTGCTATGAGATGGAGAACCAGTGCACGCTGTCAGTGGAGGACTACCTCAAGGCCTTCTTGGAGAACGAGGTCAAACCCCTGTGGCCCAAAGGCTGGATGCAGACCAGGTCTGGAAGTCTGTGTGTAAACAAACGCTAACATGTCTGTAACTCAGCAAATTCTTTAATCTGGTAGATATTTCACCAATTTACAGACACTTTTTTGGACTTACTTTAAAAACAAACAAATTACACCTCTGATAAATATCCAAAATACATATTTTAATCTATTTTAACTCAATCTGAGCTGTAGTAAGGATGTCTTGATCACTTTTTTGTCCGTGATAACGATGTGAATCAATAAACAGACTTATACGATGTTAAAGTCGTTGCCAAGGTTGTCATAAAATTACTTTAAATGTGCAGGAAAATTAACACAATGCATTTCACTGGGTGTTACATTTGCTACATCAGTGGTGTGATTCTTCTTCCACTGAATTTTCTCCATTAGTTTTTTTTTTTTTCTTTGATAACTCGGTTTATTGGCTGGTCAGACTTAATATGCTGCTCAGACATGGAAGTGCTAGGCTAATGTTAGCATGTTTCCTCTATTTTATTGATCGATTTACTTCGTAGATAATTTCACTTGCAACAAATGTAAATTATAAATGGACAAACATACAAACAAGCTGCTTTATTTAGCAAACTGTGTTTTAGCTGTTTGCTTTTATTTTTACAAATCTCCGTTTGAACTTTGTCCCTTCACTTGTTGAGACGGTATGTTTAATCTTCTCTCCATGTTAAAGTGCAACTGACTTCATTGTTTGTTCCTCATAGTTGCTTTGTTGTTGTTTTTAATTCAAGGCACAATCAGTAAAGATTTTGGATGACTCTAGTTTCCAAGTTAGCAGTTTGCTAAGATAAAGCATGAAAATGGCAACAACTGGTGCTAACAACCACGTAGCAGCCAGTTCAGAGAATGTGTTGTAGGAAGAAATGAGCTTTCAAACATTTAGTTTTCTCACTTTGATGCAATAAAGACGTGCTTCAGTGGAAAACACTCTAATCAACTTTAAATGGAATCCAATTATCTATAAAGCACCTTTAAAAACAACAACTTTCGAACAAAACACAAACATCCAACAAACATTTACGAGTCAAAATAAAACAAAAATAACAAAAGAGCAACGGGGAAAAGGTTAAATTTTAAAACACACCTTTAAAACTTAAAAACAGGAAGTGAAGATGCCTAACATTTAAAGGCATTTTGTTTAAAAGTTTTGGTGCTATTATAGAAGAAGGTCAATCTCCTTGTATTAGTTTCAACTTGAAGTTTTGTGAAACTTGAAGTTTTTCCACTTTTTTGAAGCTTTATTTTTCTTTTTTGTTTTTTTAGAATTTTGTTCAAGGAAAGCCTTGCAGTTCATGGTCACCTCACTGGAAACCTGTAAGTATTCACTGTGTCACCTCAGACGGTGTGAGTGAAAAAGTGAGGGCTTCTTAGAGGTTCTTATTTTTATTGCTTTATGCAGAGTCAGAAGGCGAGTGGTGCCAGGACCCAAGGCCAAAGCCAAGGTGAGCGGCCGTTCTGCTCTTTACGTCAAATCACGGCGGTGTTTTCTTGTGAAATGTTGGTGTGAAAGCAACAGTTTGACTTCGGTTCGGCCGTGTTGGACCCTTAAAGGGGCAGCGCTACGTGAAATCAACTTTTTTTTAGTTTTACCTCATGTTATAATGATGTTACTCCCTCATCAAAAACCTACCTGGAGTGTTGCTTTGATTCTTTTATTGATGTTTGAGAAATCCTTTAATCAGGAATTTTCAAAGCCGCAGTAAAACTTTAATAAAAAGTATATTTTTTTTTACATATTTGTTAAAACTCTTACCATGTCGTGGCAGTTTGAGACAGATGATCTGTGAAAAGATCGACCACCTCCAACTCCTCCCTGAAGAAATGCATTGCTCCCGATCAAAAACAACCAATCAGAGCCAGGAGGAGGGCCTTAGCGCTGTCAATCATCCTCATGTACTCGCTGCTCAATGTGCAAATGGCAGAGAAACAACTTATTGTTGCAGGAAAACTGTTTATCCATCATAATCGATGACTATGCTAACTAGCAGAGAGCAATGAGGGGACATAAGAGGGGAGAAGAACAGTGTCACACGGGCATGATTGACAGCGCTAAGACCCGGCACCTGGCTCTGATTGGTTGTTTATAGTTAGCACTGGGACAAGGCAGAGGAGGTCGATTTTTTTTTTCTTTTTTCCCCCTGACTGATTATTTGTCTCATAATTATACTATCACATGGTTACAGTTTCAACAAACATGTCAAAAATAAATTTATGTAAAGTTACAAACTGCAGCGATAAAAAGACAGAGGCGTTAAATTATGAAGTCGTGTTTGATATATGTGGCATTTTTATAACTGAAGGTAATATAATTATGTTTTGTGCTAAAAATTATTCTATTTGGCTGAAAAACATTTAACACCGTCACTTTAAAGGAGCAGTTCAGACTGAATGGCTGCTTCAGGCTTTGAGTTTCTTCTTCTTCTTCTCCTGTAGGACGGTTTGTGGATCAACAAGCTGCCTCTCACCATGACCTCTAACCCTGCTGTGACCTCCGCCCGCCAGCCCCCCCTCATGGCGTCGCCCCCAGAGCCCATCTGTCTGTCAGACTCTCTGGACGAGGACCTGACCGCTCCGTCTCTGGACTCCATTTCCCACGCTCTGGCGTTGCTTAGCAACGCCTCCAAGGGCCTGGGTCTGGCCGACAGCCCCATGTCGCCGCCCCCCCTCCAGATGCCCACCTCCTCGCCGCCGCCTGTCGCCCCCCACTACCCCGCCGCTTCCCAGTTGGCCACCTCGGCTGCGTCCACGTTGCAGCAGCATTCCCTGGTGAAGGCGGAGCCCGCTCCTCTTCCTCCTCCTCCTCCTGCTGCCTCTGTTGGGAACGCATCAGGAACATCTTCCTCTACCTCTTCGTCTTCCTCCTGCTCTTCTTCTACTTCTCCTGTTGTCTCCGCCTTGGCTCGCCTGCACACCCCCGGCCTCTCGTTGGCCTCCAGGTCTGCAGATTGTCACTACGGGCAGGTCAAGGGCTGCCTGGCTCAGACTCAGAGACACGTTACCATGGCGACGCCCAGTCACAGGCCAGCTGCGGCGATGGGGAAGATGCACCCGCACCCTTCTCCTTCGCCTCCGAAGCAGCGGCCTCCGCCCACTGCTTCCCCTCTGCTGCCCCCCCACCAGAAAGGCTTCACCTGCCCAGCAGGGATACTGGGAACACTGGGAGGCGTTTCCAAGAGCGCCGTCAAACCCGGCGGCGGTGTCAGCAGCAGCAACGGCGGCGGTGCCCCGAGCGTCCCCGTCCAGCCGCCTTCGTCCTCCTCGCCTTCGTCGCAGCCCCGCTCCAACTCTACGTCCCACCACGTCCCGCAGTCGTTCCACCCGTCGTCCCCGGCCCCCTCCTCCTCGCCGTCCCCCTCCCAGATTAAACCCCAATCGCACCATCACCACCAGGCCAACTTCATCACGCCCATGCAGGCCACCCTCACCAAGTCGTCCCACAGCAGCAACTCGTCCCCCATCATCAAGCTCACCCCTCGGCCCCCCGCGCCCACGCCGCCCCCGTCTTCCTCCCCGTCCCCATCGTCCTCGCCGTCGCACCAGCTCTCCCATCAGCAGCACCAGTACGCTTCCAAAACCCCCAAAACCTTCCGGACCCCCTTCAGTGTGTCGGGCGGCGGCCCGGTGAAGCTGACGCCTCCCGCCGGCTGCAGCTTCGTCCAGAAGCCTCAGCCGCCGCCCAGCAGCAGCAGCAGCAGCAACAACAATAAGGGAGATAAAACTCCGCCCTCTTCCACAGCTTCGGTCTCGTCCAATCAGAGGCAGAGGGTCTCGGTCCAGAGCTCTAAGGCGGGAAATGGCTGGGCTCCTTCAGGCACTCTGGCTACGTCTGCTACAACGTCGCATCTCTCACAGGTCAGTTTTTAAACCAATCAAACTTTAAAATGACAAAAATTAGAAGGTTGTTCATTTATTTTATTCATTTTAAAGTTAAAGTTCACTTTTTGTACGTTTTTGGGTCTAAGCTACTTTTAAAAACAGCTGAAGCAATGAAGAAATAAGCAACCAGCCATTTTTTGGCAATAAGTTAAAGGTGACCTGTTAGTATAGGTCTTTGGGCTTAAACAAAACATAATCATTTCGTTTTTTGCACAAAATCATTCTTGGATAAAGAGGTTTTAGTCTGCTCAGTTCTGCCTATTTTGAGGTGCCTTAGGGCCTTCAGTCACTTTAAATCCAAATAATGTGCCACGCCCCCTAACATTGACGCTTAGATGTGAAAATAGCTGCGAACAGATGCACAATTACACAACTGCACATCTTTGCAAAGCATTAGTAGAACCTCCTGCACAACCAACAAGAACTCAGCAAGCGGTTTCTGGATGGTAAGTCAACAACAAAACACTTTTCTTTTCCAGCAGCCATTGTACAGCGGTAAAACCAGCTGACTGAACATCCTGGAGCTTAGATTAGTTTGTTAGGAAATCGTGCAGTACCTGCTAATTGCGACTGAATCTGTAGGTTTTTGAAACTGCTGATTCTCCACACAACAAAAAACTTTAGTTTATTGCCAAAAAAATGACTTTTTAAAGCACTTAGGTTTTTTTTTTGACTCACAATGGGTGGAAACTGCACCGTTACCTAGCAACTCAAGCTAAGTCGCAGCATGGTTTTTTTCCAGCTGGTTTTACCACTGGATGTGCTGTACAATGGCTGCTGGAAAAGACACGTTTTGTTGTTGACTTAAAATTCAGAAACCAGTTACTTTATTCTTGTTAGTTATGCAGGAGGCTCTACTAATGCTTTTCAAAGGTGCATATCTGTTTGTATCCTTTTTCAGCATAAGAATTGTATGGCAGGAGCTCACTTGGATTTAAAGTGACAGGAGGCCTTAAAACAGCTCAAAATAGGCAGAACTGAACAGACTAAAACCTCTTTATCTAAGAATGATTTTGTGCAAAAAATTTTATAAACATGTTTTTTAAGCCCACAGACCTATACAAGAAAGCACAATTAGTTAATATATATAAAAAATTCCCTTCTCACCCTCTGCGGGTGGTCTCTTTTCATCCTCTGAGCTCGGGTCCTCTACCAGAGGCCTGGGAGCTTGAGGGTTCTGCG